>JAENRT010000187.1:0-13263 GCA_032173475.1 Amanita phalloides
GTTATGTGCACTGAAGCACCTGAGTCTATTATCCAATATTCCTTATTCTCACTTTTATTTAAAGATAAAGCAGATTTTATTACATTAGCAGCTATTAAGCTACTTTCACATCTGCTATCTACAAACTTACCATCAATTTGACTACATTCTGCCATCATCAATGAAGGCTTCATCATAGTCAAATTGCTCTTTGTAGTAATTATCATGTTCATTGCTGATTTATAATCAGCAATTTGATCATGAAGAGTGAGAAATCCATACATTAAGTCCTCATCCCAGTAACCAGTTTCCAATTTTGGTTGTTCCACAACATCTTCAATGTTTTCAAGGGCATTATTGTCATCAATTCGACGATTTTTTCCTTTGATTGGATGTCCAGGACCAAAGTCTTCTTTGATGAGATCTCTCCCTTTTCCTTTTTGATCTCTTATCCTACTCAACAGGTTATGAGTCTCAGGATTGACTTGGTCTGATTTAGGACTAATCCTATCAATCAACTTTGAAGATGATGGTTGTGGAGCATCCACATGAATGATTGGCTTTAGAGATCAGGTTTAATTTCTTTTGCCTGTTATCTCTGTTTTTCCTGTTTTTCTCCCAATTAGGTCCTTTCTTGTTTCCAAAGGTTACAAATGTGGGTCTATTACTAGGACCTGCTTGTGCATTGTTTTGCACATATCTTCCTTTAGGCATATTCACTCTAGGAGTGAATGGTTTTTTATAAGGTTTTTTGCCTTTATAGGATTTGTTTCCCCCTTTAGAAACGAAGTGTGCAGATGGGCCACCTTGGTCAGCTTTATGATGCTGCCACTCATTCTCTATTTCAGGAATGAGTTCATTCAACTTTGTCTTCCCAAGTTGAAATTTGAGAAGAACATAAGTTTTGAATGAATCCCAAGATGATGGCAAATTATCTAAGACTTCCATGACTTGGAAATCATCATCAAAGTTTTTGCCATTTTCTGCCATTTTGGCCCATTTATTCATCAGTTCATGGACTGATTCTGCAGGACTTTTCCTTTTGGAAATTCCCAAGATTTTGTGTCTTTATAGATATTAAAGACACCTACTGCACCAGGGTTAGAGAAAGCAGCTTTTAGTGCATCCCAGGTTCCTTTTGAAGTATTCTTAATATAGATATTAAGATTACTTGACAAATATAGGGATATTAACCCATTTGCCTTATTATTGTTTTCAAGGAATTCCAGATGCAACTTCCATTTCTGGTTTAGAGCTGCAACTCTTCCAGTGGTGACACTATCACCATCCATTTCTGTTTCATCAGCCTGAGTGTAGGCATAGTGCATCACTCCCCCTGTGATGTATTGCCATACACTTTTAGACTGAAGCAGTGCCCTCATCAGGTGTTCCCAGGTAGTCCAATTACTGGACCCTTTAAGGATGGGAACCTTTTCTTTGTCACCATTGTCCACTCCAACAGTCCAATGGCTCTTATTACTTTGAGCCATTTTGTCCAGATTTGCCCAACCAAATTTTCCTTTATGGGCAATCTGAAGATGAAAATGTTTGTTGTTTTTCTCAACAAGGGTAAAGCCAACATCTTGATGCAAGAGATGGCTTATTTCAGACAATTCCTTAACAGTAGGATATGTCTTCCACACATATTTTGGCAGTGCACGTAATTTTATAGCTGCCAAATAACACATGCCTGGTTTATTCCAAACAGGCTGTTGTGCTGTATGTCTGAAAACCCTTTTTGTGCTGTGCACAAACATGAGTTTGCCCCATTCAAGGGAACAATTACTCTGAGCTTTTTGGAACATTTTGTTCTCATCATCTGTTAATTCCCAATGGGAATTTTCAGAACCATAGATCAAGTCCTCAAAGGTTTGATCCTTTGATTCCTTGAGTTCATTGTGTTTAGGAATACAATTCCTAGGTTCTTTGGAGTGGACAGGGATGTCAATCTTATCAGCTTCTTTCTTTTTAAGCCAATTTTCTTTCTGATGTTGTTTTTTGAGTTGTCACTTCTTGCGTGACAAGTCAAGTCTCTTTTTGTCAGATTCAAGCCAAGATTCCACTGCATCTGCATGGTCTCTTTGCTCTGTGACTGCTTCCTGCAATTTAATGATTGCAGTTTTAGCCTCTGTATTTGTTTGTATATGATGCAAACATTCTTGGGCTATTGCCTTTATTTGGACAATTCAACCTTGTTGCATGTCCAAATTCTCTTCCTTTAATTGAGTATTTGTCTCAATTAAAGTGTCACATGTTACAAGAACATTTTTGACAGTTGAGGCAATATCCCTAATTGTATTTTGATGAGTAGCAATCATTTCTTTTGCATCCTCAATTAATTTGTTTGTGTCATAAGTTGTATGCATGGTTTTATTTTGAAGAGTGGTGTCACTCCTCCTCTGTTTAACTATGTGTATTTTATTTGGGCTAACTCCCAAATTTACAAAGGCTTTGGCAATGTTTTGCCATTCCACAGCTTGATGTGCCCATTGGTCACATTGTTGTTGTGTCTCCCTCTCTGCATTCCCATTATAGGATCAAATCAGAAGTGGGTTTTTCTCTTCTTCCCACTTTGACACATTGATATTGATCCTTGCTCCCCAACTTGCAAGCCATTGTTCATGGCATCTGTTTTGTTCTGTAACAGACAATGAATATACTGTGTTAGGGTCTTCATTTTTGTGGAAGCAAATGGGACCATTTGTAATGCCACTACTCACAGTCATGGCATAGGTAATCATAGACAGGTCCAGAACAGGAAGCAGAGTCCTGTTTTCAGTGTTCCCTAGACGAGGGAAAGGAGTGGGCAGTCTATAAGTACCATTGTTTAATTCATGTAACAAAGTTTGTGCACTTTGTTTTGACATCACAGGTTTCAACCCCACAGAGTTTGTTCCCATTTGGAGAACAGGAACAGGATTCAGGTTTGAACATTTGGCCCGAATTTCATGAAAGTGGTGAAGAGATTTCTTGCCCCTAAGATTACGAGCCATTTTTCGCTCATGATCCTGTTGCTTTCAGGCAATTCTTTCCTCTTGTCGCTTTCTTGCCTCATCAATTACTGCCTGATGCTGAGCAATCAACTCCTGGTTTTGCCTTAACAAGTTGTTGGCAAACCTGGAATCAACTGAGGCTGAAGGCCCAGAGCTGGTAGCATGCGCTTTACCAGTGCACTTCTTGTAAGTCACAGGAATGAACAAGTTCCCATGGAGCAGAGGTGTGATCTCCTCCTGCTTGATGACAGGAGAAGGAGAGACAGAGTGGAGGGAAGGGAGCAAGTCTGGAGTTGTCAACTCCGGTTTGTTTGCTTTGTTTCCCATGCCTGTGGAATGCGGAATTGGCTTCCTGCTTTATGATCAAGTTAGAATTTTTAACTTTTCCTAACTTGAACTTGGTAATCATCTGTTTTCCTTTGTAGCATGAAGCTATGTTGAACAGGGCCACATTTTCCAATTTCTTATCAGAGTTGTGGGTGAACTCCAGAAGGAGTTTGAAGTATCTGCTCTTTTTCCTGGAGGAAGTTCCAACTCCGGGTTTTCCGGAATTGGTGGAACTGATTTTTCCGGAGTTTCCGGAATCAGAGGAGGAAAGTGGGGTGAGTGGAGATGAGTTGCCAGAATTGGCAATGGATTTGGTGACGGAGTTGGCAATGGATTTGGAGGTGGAGGTGGAAGAGGTGGAAACAGTGGAGTTGGAGATGGACAACATGTTTGTATTTATGCAGATACAAAATATGTTTAATATCAAAAAAGGCAGTTTTGGGGTTGTCAACAGAGTTGAAGTCTGGAAAAATTCCAGTTAGCATTTGCTTTTTAAAGTGATAGCAAAAGCTGGTGGAGTTCCATGAGAACTCTGGGTTACAGGCCACTGATACCTGCTAGGCAGAGACAGGAAATCACTTTATGGTAGTTTTCATCACCAGGAAGGGATCTGACCTTCCAGTCTACCTCAGGGCTCCATCAAATTCCCCAACAGCACTTCAAAAATTTCTAACTAAGTCCAGAACAATTGTATTGACTGCCACTAAGAAGTGACCTACATCTAGGCAAGGAACAGCTAGTCTGCCCCCCCCACTGGTCTGCATGTACCATGGAACAATGTCCAAGCAGCATGACCCTGCTTACTGACTACAAATTCCAGAACAAAAATCTGGAACTCTGGAATTCTGGAGTTCCAAGGAAAGATGGGACAAAGACCCATATAATGATATAATCACTTAATTATTCACAGCCAATAGGGGGGTGATGAAGCCTTTTGACTGGGGGATGGGGCAGAACCCACTCTGGTCTTTATCCATCTGAGACAGCCCTAAACCTGGAGGATGTTGATAGGCAGTATCCACAAACTGCCCCAGACATCAGGTCCATAGGACATGTCCAGATTATGGTTTTTGTAATACCGGGGTAACACAGAAACCCAGGGTTGGTGAGATGAACCACACCAAGTTTTATTCTTGTGCTTCTCCAAGTGGGGACTGGAGTTCGTCAAAATCTGTTCTGGCTCTTTGTTTGGTGAGCTCCAAGGTTACATTAGCCTACTCAAATGTGTAGTAGATACCTGATAAGAACTACAGCTACAGGCACTACTAACAAACCTGATTTACCTTTGATAGATGTACCAAAAGCGGATTTCCGGAATTCCTCCCAGGGGCTGTGACAGCAACGTCACCCTTCCTTGTCCTTGAGACAAGGTGCCTAGGGTCAAAGCCATCAGGTCTGCGAGCAGACGGGGCCCATAACCTGTTGAAGCATCATGGTGACAGGTGCAGCAGAATAGTAGGAGCTAAGTAAGTTGATCACTTACTTGTAGCTGTAGCTGGATCTCTTGGAGTAAAGAGGATGTAGATTCACATCTACCTACACAGGTTTATACACATCTAATCTACAGAGTTGTGGTCTGGAGTTCCATTCTATAAATAGCACGGACTGCAGATTTCTATTGTGCTTTATCATCCAACAGTCATGGACTGTCAGGTGCTGTGTGAAGCACAGCAATGCACAGTTGTGCATAGTGATGTCAACAGCTAAGCTGCTTGTTTTCGAAAAATCGCAATTTAGCTTCAAATAAAATAGATAAAAATCTGAAAATATTTGAGCAGATAGATCTTCCCAATAGCCGATGGGTCTCCTGCCAACACTAAGCCATTTGATCAGTTAGCGATGAGATATTCAACCAGCTATGAAATCAGCTAAAAAATTAGCCATTTTGTAGCTGATCAAATATCTTGTCACTAGCTGGCCAGATTGCTTAGTGCTGGCAGAAGACCCATCGGCTATTGAAGAGATCTATCTGCTCAAATATTTTCAGATTTTTATCTATTTTATTTGAAGCTAAACTGCGATTTTCCGAAAACAAGCAGCTTAGCTGTTGACATCACTAGTTGTGCACATGGTGCACTATTGTCTGAGCATGACAGATGTCAAACTCTATGATATCTGTCCAACTCTATAATATATGTCAAGATATAAATAAAGTGAACTCTATAATAATGTCCACAGGTGTAAACTGGAGTTCCACAGACATTATTGAGAGGTCTGAAATGTTATTCCCATGGTTGGAGTTGTGCAGAGACAACTCTGGAACTCCAGACTTACAGTACTGAGTTCCAGACCCAAGTCCTTATTAAATACCAGACTTGGTAGGAATTCAACAGCTTTGACAACACTAGATGCACCTGACTAGGGCTCCCAAAGTTCAGTTCAGTTTGGTTTGGGGCCATTTTTGGCTGAACCTGAACCTGGACCAACTAGAAGTTGCCCAAGCCGAACCCGAACCAAAAGTTCAGGTTCAGTTCGATCCGGTTCCGGTTCGAACCGACTTGAACCGTGGGAAAATTCCCTTTTAGGAAATTTCAAGTATTTTCAAGTGTCAGGTGGTGCATCAAGGTGAAAACCAGTGTTGGCAGCATCAGGAACATGCCTACATGCCTACACGGTGGTCCTGCACCTCATATGGTTTGTTATGAGAGTGGACATAGCAGTAAGTGGGCAGTGGTGTAGCAGTAAGGTACAGTGGGGTGAGGTGGTGAGGTGGTGAGGTTGCAGCAGCAGTAATGTGAGTGGCAACTAGTGTTGCAGCTGACTGGTCATTTGCCAAATGACTGACCCTGGTTATTACTGTTCAGTGAGTCAGTCAATTGGGAAGGGCTGAAATATGGGGGTCAGTTGGGTCAGTTGGCACTTTCCGTGGCCACAGCTAGTACAATTTTCTTGCACATAATAAAATATATTATTGTCCATCCTTTCAGATGGCTCATGCCAAGTCTTGGCACTGGGATCACTATCAGAAAGGTGATGGAAAGGCCAACGGGACACACTGGAAGGCCCTCTGCAAGTATTGTGTCAAACACAAATATGACAGGCTCAAGCTTGTAGAACAAGCTGCCCTTGATGCCAGCAGCATATCCCAGGCACGTTCTAAAGATATCATCATGTCTGAAGGTATGAATCACTTCTATTACACATATTTCTACCATCTAATGAGCAATGCAGTGCAAGGCAATATCAAGTTCACCACAGGCAAATTGGATGTGATGAATAACCACCTTCTCAGCTGCAACTATGTCCCTCCACAAGTCTGGGATCATGCTTCAAAACACAAGAAGTCAGAAGGGGATGAAACTGATGAAGATGAAGATAGGGATGTGAACCACACAGTTTCCAGAGTGTCAAAGAGATCACATTCCCTTATTGAGTCCAGTGGAGATCCCAGCCAGGGCCGTACTGATGTGCGCTCAATCAAAAAGCAGAAATCCTTCATGGTTGTTGCTACTAAACATGCTCCTTCTACTCAAAAGACACAAACCTTGTTTGAGGATCAAGTTCTAAATGCATGGATCTTGGCAGGATTTTCCTTCAATTCCATCAAAGACCCAGAAGTCCAGAAGCTTTTCTTGGACTTTCTCCCAGGTGCCACAATTCCCCATTGTGATCAGCTTTCAGGAACTATCCTCAAGCATGCAGTAGCACAAAAGGAACATGATCTGCAGGCTAGGGCAAAGAGACAATTTGCCACTTTGCAGTGTGATGGATGGAAGGATGTATCTAGGAAACATCTGGTTGCATTCATGTACACAATGGCATGAGAAGTAGGTGTGGTCTGACACTCCATTTGCTGAAATCTGATGGAATTCTTAGGCACATGTCACACATGTCCATGATACATCCAATAAGCAGAAAACCAGCAAGAATCTTTTTGAGCTGATGGACAAAGAGCTGGAGCACCTCGCTAACATGGGTCTGACTCCTATTGGAGTTGCTGGAGATGCAGGGAGTGATGAAAGAAAGGCACAGCTCCTGGTTTTGCAAAAACATCCACATCTCCTTATAGCTGACTGCTGGGTACATCAGGTATGAGCTTGAGTGTCATCATTGTTATAACATGACTTACCAAGTTGATCTTATCATTCGTATGCATTAGGCTTATTGAATAGTGAGCAGAAGCAGATGTACAACAAAACCTTAGCACTGATTGTGCCAGTTGTTACATGTTGGACTGCTCAATATTGTGCTCTTGCTCATTTATTAGAAACTTGGAAGGCAATTCATGTAGCAGTAATCAAACATGAGGATGTGTTGATGTCAAGCATTGGGAAAAAGCAGAAAATCATAGACAAAGCAAAGACAATCCTTGGTGTGTGTCATGATGATAGATGGTGGAAAGAGATTGCAATGTGAGCTTGATACTTGTGACACAACATCTACTAACTGGGATTGAACTTTAGTGTCAAATCTCACATAGAGCCGCTTTCAATTGCCATGAATATTGCACAAGGTGCCAATACCTGTTGCAACCAAGTTGTTTTAGTACTAGGATGCCTATATCAGGATTACACAAAGTTGTGCATCACAGACTGCACTGGCATAACAGCCATATCTGAAGATGAGGGCCATCCTGTCACTGCAATCATTGACAGCATTGAGAAGCATTGGGCCAAGGTTGATCAGGATCTTTTCATTAGCACATTCTTCTTAAATCTCTTCATTAACCGTAACCTTCACAATGGAGCCAACCTGACCCTGTCTATAATCATGGGCATGATTTGTCAACTGTATACTCATGTGTTCAAGACTGAAATATGCCCTCCAGCCCTGCTTCGGGACTTGGTTGCCTATGAAAATCATCAGGGAATGTTCTCAGACAATGTCTGGCCATTGCCAGATCTCCACAAGGCACTGAAACACCCAGTACACACTCTAAATACACTGCAAAGTACTTGCTCATATGAACTACACTTAGGATGGCAGCATTGATCCCATTGATGTATGGCAACTCTTGGACACAACAAACCCACTCATAAAGCTTGCCATCTACATATACAATTTCATTCCAAATTCAGCATCATGTGAACAGCTGTTTTTGGACATGGGAAACATTAAAACTAAGAAGCACAATTGTCTATCAATGAGAAAGACTTGGGACTGTGCATTCATAAAAGATGAACTGTGTTGACAACACACCAAACAAGGGATGGCTCACCAGAGACTGAAATGACAGTTTGGGAATAAGGGCATGGCACCACTGGATGTTGACCCCACAGGAAGCCAGCTTGAGGAAGAAGAATTCCTGAAAGAGATTGATGATGAAACACAATCCGAAGAAGACAGTGATGGCTTACCTGAATCCATAGTTGATCCTGATCCCAGCCAGAACAACCCCTCTTGTATTCTCCAGGTTGCTCAACAACTGATGCAAGCTACAGATGACAATAGCAATGGATCTGATGTAGGTGAAGAGTAGTGATTTGAAGTTCAGTTGTAAAGTTGAAACTGAACCAGAGTAGAACTGGAAATAACTGATCTGAACTGAACTGATGACTCCAGTTCTAACCAGTCCTAATCAGTTCCGACTTCAGTTACCCAAAATTTCGGAATTTTTAAAGTCAGAAAGACCAGTTCTGACCAGTCAGAACTGAGGTTGGTTATGAGTCAGATATAACTGATATGAGCTGGTCATAACAGACTCATGCCTGCACTCATGCAAAGGGGGTGCAGCTTCTGATACACTTAGTAGTAATCAGCTACAGTACTAGTCTGAATTAATAGTAAATTCATCATTACAACATTGAGGCGAGGTCATGATGGTTAACCTGTGGCAAAAACACGAGGCATTCAATATATAAGTTGTGCAATGACTGTAAGGACCTCACCTTTCATCACTTCTCCTTCATATTTGTCCACAGTCATTACTTGCTATGCCTAGCAGGTCTTCAACTGGAAAGGTGGCAAGGACTGTGCACACCATGGCAAAAGCTGCTCCTGCAAAGACTTTAGCACTGGTAAAACCGAAAGCCAAAGCTGCAGGACATACCTCTGTCATGCGAAAGTCTTCTGCTCAGAAGCAGCCATGTTCTGCTTCTGGTTCTTTGGAAGATGGGGTGGTGCCAGTGACATCTGCAAAGAAGAAATGTGTCAAGAATGATGAAGTGGTCACTGTGCCTGAAATTGGAGATGCTGAGGAGGACGAAGAGGATATAGTTGAAGTAATAGAAAAAGGACTCAGAGATGATGAAGATGAGGATGAGGATGAGGTAAGTCTCAGTTTGCAGTGAAATGTTGTGGTAACACTCACCACACCTTGATTTAGCTGGATGCTGAGCTTCTGATAGCTTTAGAAACAAAGGCCAAAAAACACGTGACCTCCACACCATTTTCTCGGAGAAGGTGTGGGTGCATTTCAAGCATGAACGATTTGACCATGTGCAGGGGCACTGGTGCCAGGTCTGCAAGTGAGTTGGATATCAAGACTCAAAAATGACAGCTTACCCATCCCATACTCCCAGAGAAGACCCACATTTTGTTAAGTTGAAGGGTTTGCATCGTGCATTCTTCACGGGTTCCAATACCAGCTGCCAAGGACATATCTGTTATCACTATCAAATATATAAGGAAAAGTGTGAAGTGGATGGAATTAAAATGAAGGAACATTGTATCCCCCCTGAGCTTTTGAAGTCGCAGTCAGCAAGCAGCACAGTGCTTTCCCAGACAACACTTGACAATGCTTTGAAGCCCTCAAAATACCCTAAGGAGTTCTCCAAGGATGTGATAATGCATTTGATAGCCCAGCTTGTTGCATGTGATGACCAGGTGAGTGATAAGAAAAGGAGTTAGACAGCAAGATAGTAACAGGTACTTCTAGGTGTTCACATTGGCAGAGAAAGGCTGTGTTCAGGAACTGTTTGCTTGCAATGTGACCCAAAACAAGAACAAAGGAATTACCTACTTCATATGATGTGTTGGTCTATCTCCACAATCAGTATGTTGAGTTTATGGATCAAACTCAGCAAGCCCTCCAGGTAAGTCCCCGGTTTGATCACGATGATGTGACATATCTTATCCAAGCCCCAGGATGCACCTGGCCAGATCTCAATCACAACAGATGTATGGACTGCCGATACGATGAGGGCCAGTTACATGGGCATGACAGGTCACTGGATCAAAGTGAACAATGGAAAGTGGAAGCTGCGATCCTTGGTTATCGGCTTCAGGATGATCTCAGGTGACCACTCTGGCAATAATCTTGGCTGCTACTTCATTTCAATTTGTAAGCATGTGGGGATTATCACTGATAAGGGCACAAAGGTTTGTTGAATCAGTAATATTGGTGTAAGGATAGGTCTCACCATGAATCGCAATGATCAGCAGGGGTGCATGACCCTTGATAATGCTGCCAACAATGGGACAACATGTCAGAAAGTCAGTGATATCCTCCAGAAGCGAAACCTGTTCTGGAATCCCAAGGAAAATCAGCTTCCATGAGTCATCATCCCGAATTAGCTTCAGTTATTGATCAAGTTGCATGTAGGTGCCTTGAACACATTGTCAACCTAGCAATTGTCGCAGTTATGGGCTCCATCACCAAGGTTGCTGCCATCGAGAATGCCCAGGCCATTTGGGAGTATGACCCCACCCTTGATGATAACTGTGTGCTTGGTGGTTCCTTAGACACGATCACAGCTATACAGACAATTGCCATCAAGATATGCACTTTGGGACAGCATATTGAGTATTTCAAGCAGCTCCAGTCCAATTGCAAGATCGTGAATCCATTGAAACTTGAGGTCCACAATAACACTTGATGGGGTACTGCTTATGGCATGATTGAATGTGCACTGGAGCTCTGTCAAGTAAAGTTTCATTTCTTTATTCCATCTGCAAAAAATGATGACTTAATCTAAGCCCATCAATCTATTCCTTGGTGATGCTGATGATCTGTTTGGCCCTATCACCACCATCCAAGCAAGTGGCAGTGTCGAAAAGAAAATACCCTGGTTTGCTTTCCAACTTTCTGACAATGATTGGGCTTGTGTTGAAGAGGTGCGACTTATCTTGAAGGTAAGATCTGTTATCTCTTCCAGAATGCTACTAATTTCGAACCAGGATGCTCATGATCTACTGCACAAATTCACCTCAGAGAATATCCCAACCCTCTACAACATCTTTCCTGCAGTTGAAGAACTTATGACAGCATGGGAAACCAAGTCATCCACTCCCTGCTATGTAATCTTTTCCAATGCATTGCAAGCAGGCATCAATAAACTCAACAAATACTACAACCAATTCAATCTAAATCTATGTATTTGTTAACTTAGGTATGTTATGTCATGATTATTACTAATCTTTCACTTAATCTAATCATGGCAGCTCTTCATCCATACTTCAAGCTTGATTGGATTGTGCTCCACTGGGGTGGTGCTCATGAACAAGAACATGACTGTGCTAAAGGCAACATCAATGCTAAGAATTGGCAGGAGGAAGTGAGAAAAATCCTCGAAAATCTGGTGTGTTATCAATTAACCATGACATAAGCTGCAGCCAGTTTAGTAATCCATGGATATATAGATGGTGCAATACTGGGCAACATGCCAGCTGGCTAAACTGACTGAAACACGCCTGTCTGCTAAGAAACCCCACAAGTCTAAGCAGCCTACTTGAGAGTCTTGTTTGTCTGTGACTGAACTGCCTCTTTTGAAATGTGGCAAGCTTCTGAAAGACTTCCACCAGCATCGAGAATGCCTTGCTCATCAAGATAACACTCGAGAAGTGGAGGATTGGCAATCTGAACTGCGCCTTTACCTCAAGGTTGTAGCTAAGGATGTAGATGATGAGACAGATGTTGTGGAGTGGTGGCAGGTATGTCCGCATTCACATCATGGTTGCTCCGAGCCTCATGGTGAATCAGAACCATGCAATAGAATACCAACCCTCACTCACATTGCCCTCGACTACCTACCCTTGCAGGCATCTTCTGTGCCTTGCAAATGTCTCTTCTCTGCAAGTAAACAGACTGCCATTGACCACTGAGCCCATTTGCACCCTGAGAAGTTTGAGCAACTTCAAATTCTTAAATTTGCATGGTGTGAAGATGTATTGGATCTTGCAGCATTGAATGACAAATGTGAGGATGAGGACGAGGTTGACCTCTCAGTATTTGATGCATTGCATTATTAAGATATTGCTGAAGCAGAGCTTGACAACAAGCTGTAGCCTGCCAGATACCAACACTTGAGTTTCTTGTCCATTTTTAGTCCATTGCTAGCCTTACTAGAGTCACCATTGCTCGTTTAATACCAGTACATTCATTTAGTAGCAGTAGTACCCCATAATACTCCAGTCATTACTAGTAGATTACCTCCCAATATATCATTAATGTTGCCAACATCCTATGTACGAGGCTCAAAGTTGGTCAGAGTCAGTTTAAACCAACTATTATCGGTTTGAGACTGGTTACAACTATAACTGGTTATAGTCAGTCTAGAGTCAAAACTTGTACCTCAAGACCAGTTGCCCTTGGTTTCGGTTCAGTTCTTTCACTTGTAGGATAACTCAAGACCAACTCAGGTCTGACTCTTGCCAAAAAAGGAAAATAACCAGACTTAACCAGACTTCAAATCACTACCCTTGCCATCCTCTCACTGCCCTCACTGCCCTCTCACTGCCCTCACTGCCCTCTCACTGCCTCCTTGCCACCCTCACTGTCCTCTTGCCACCCTCACCACCCTCTTGCCACCCTCACCATCCTCTTGCCACCCTCACCACCCTCTCACCACCCTCTTGTTGCCAGGTAAACCTGCACCTGTGAGAATGATACCTGTCAAGGAACCCATACCTGTGCATACAGGTACAGGTTTTTTTCAGGTATGGGTATGGGTCATCCTCAGGATACCTGTGGGTATACCCGGGATGATCCCTATGGCCACCACCATCTCCCCACCATTGCTGGCTATGCAGCCCCTGCCACTACTGCCTGCTTGCCACCACCTTGTGCCCACCACCTCCACTGCCA
>JAENRT010000188.1:0-19075 GCA_032173475.1 Amanita phalloides
ACGAGAGATCAAACATTTTTATTTGTATTTATTGTAAGTATTTAGGCTGCAGGAGGTGTGATATGCAATTGGGACGTGTAATTGGGCAGGACAATGGCAAGTTTACTGTTTATTTGTGCATGGTGGGGTAGTGTACTATAGCTGTTTACTGTTATTTACATGGTAGGGATGTAAATTACTGAATATTTTCCCTGGTTGACATGACCAGGACTGCACCAGGACTATGCCAGGATTACACCAGGAGTCCTGGTAGGGTCCTATCTAAAATGACAGGAAATGCCAGGACTGAACCAGGAATTCCCAGGAGTCCACCAGAACATGTGGGGCAGTCTAAAGTACTGGATGCTGCTCTGAGCCAATTCATCCCAGAACATCACACTCCCCACTGATATCCACCAACATCCACTGGATGCCACTCTGCCAATGGTGGTGACAATTGTTATGATGACGAGTCGTCGTCCAATCTAATCAATGACGTTATGCTACGAGGATTGTCCGAGACAATAACAATGAAGAGTCTGGTGAAATGCGATTGAGTAGACAGTGCTGAGTCCAACGAAGGAGACTCAGGCTTGAGACAAGTGAGGTGGATGAGAGTGCTTGAACAACAACTTTGACAATCTCACCAGAACTAGGAGTTCCCAGAGATGTAACTTGTGTATTACAAGCTAAGTCGAACTTAAGGTTCGACCTATGACAAACTCTCATATTTATACATGAACCTACTGTCTGTAAAAGGTAATGAACGTGTTAGAGAATGATATCATAGCTATGAGATCATAATGCATCATTAGTGATATCATAGTGACATCATAGAAATGAAACGATGGTAGGCATATGTCATAGATGAAAAGGTCATGCTTATGTGAGCAGTGACATTGCATAATCATAGGGGAGATGCCTCAAACATCAACAACTGCCTTGCCCTTCACACCCACGACCTACATGCCCACACACTACTTACTGAACATGCCAAGGATACCAACAGGGAACCTGCCCTGGTACCATCACCTTTGACAATGACAATGAATGC
Source organism: Amanita phalloides (assembly GCA_032173475.1). Taxonomy (NCBI): domain Eukaryota; kingdom Fungi; phylum Basidiomycota; class Agaricomycetes; order Agaricales; family Amanitaceae; genus Amanita; species Amanita phalloides. The sequence continues at coordinate 1,034 of JAENRT010000188.1, forward strand.
TGTGCCTGGTTTAACAACTGAAATTGCCCAGACAGCAATGATGAAGAATTCCACCTTGGAAAGCCAGCTTGGTGGACTGAAACTGAATTTAATAATGTTGAGTAAGCCCTTGACTTTGTTTTCATTTTGTATCATATTGGACTAGTACTTGTGGATAAGTTCTCTAAAGGAGAGCTAGTGTTACAACCTATGTGAACATTTTCATTTTCCTTATGTCAGCACCTTCCTTTCTTAAACATCTATGCATTGCCACCTCATTTCTATGATTATGCAATGTCACTGCTCACATAAGTGTGACTCTTTTCATCTATGACATATGCTTACCTTTGTTTCATTTCTATGACATTGCAATGATATCACTAATGATGCATTATGATCTCATAGCTATGATATCATTCTCTAGTACATTCTTTACCTTTTACAGACAGTAGGTTCACATATAAATACTAGAGTTTGTCTTAGGTTGAACCTTAAGTTTGACTTAGCTTGTAATACACAAGTTAACATTTCTGGGAACTCCTAGTTCTGGTGAGATTGTCAAAGTCGTTGTTCAAGTGCTCTCATCCACCTCACTCATCTCAAGCCTGAGTCTCCTTCATTGGACTTAGCACTGTCTACTCAATCATGTTTCACCAGACTCTACTTTGTTATTGTCTCAGACAATCCTCATGGCATTACGTCATTGATTAGATTAGACAATGACTCATCATCATAACTGATTCAGACTTGCTCAGAGGAGCAGATCTAGAAGAATCCAGTGACCTATTTGAGACTGCCCCATTTAAATTGTTTCAACAGGACTCAGAAACCATACAGCATAGTCCTTTACAGTTCATATCCTCATTAGGAAACACACTGAAACTCCTTCTATCTTTAGAACTTGCACAGCCAATCATTCCACCATTGCCAAAACAGGAACTGCCACAGGAACTGCCAAGAGAACCAACTCCACCACCACCATCTCCATCAGAACCACCACTGACACTGCCTACACCCAGTACACCAGACATAGAAATGGCCAATCAAGCAGATAATAATTGCAGCATCAAGGGTCCCATGCCCACTAAATTTGAAGGCAATCAATGCTTAGCCAAGCTATTTATAAATGATTGTGAAATGTTCTTTGTTCTGAACACTGATTACAACACTGATCAGAAAAAGATTATCTTTGCATTCATGAATATAACAGGCAATGCTGCTCAGTGGAAGCTCACAAAAATTGAGGACCTTAATGAACAAGCTGACTGGGGAACATGGGCAGCTTTCAAGGAAGTGTTTCTATCCAATTGGAAACAAGCCTGGGAGGGCAATGATGGAGTTGTACAAAATTGTGTGAATGCAGAAGAAAATGCCTATTTTAGTGCATATGGATAAGTTCAAGGAACTGATCAAGAAGTCTAAAATTAGAGAAGAAGCTATCATCACACCTCTATCCTCAGAAGGACTTCCCCCTGAATGCATCCATCAGATCTTAATGCAGAACCTTCTGCAGATCTACAGGGATGGTATGATGCAGCCCAATGATATGCAAACACCAAAAGCAGGCTAGGTGTTTTAGCCAGACAGTTTCCAATTGAGTAGCTTCATAATACACCATACCTTAGTAGAAGGATCTACTTAAGGCCTGAGTGGTGCAGGTGTGCATGTGTTCCACTGGTGCAATAAGACTCAGAGTTTTGATGTTTATGAGTGTTACCAATTTGGCTGCCAGATTGATGACATGTTGCCAGGGGGTGCTTGTTGTGATTGTCAGAGGACTTGTCCTTGGATGTAGCCTGCTTCTGGATTTCATTATTTCTGTTTCATCATGTTTCATTTCATTATTTTTTATTTTTTATTTTTTATTTTTGCAACTATGATGTGGAAAATACACTAGCTAGAGTTAAATGAGGTGATACAAACTTCAACAGAGCAATGAGGCTCTTCAGTATCTCTACAGCCTTGCCAACATGTAAGGGGCCCCTGATGAGAGTGTTGTATATGGTGTAATCACATGTTAATCAAACTTCAACAACTTCACCCTCAGGGTGCCTTTATCATTTGCCCACAATTGTGGCTACTCTCTTGCAAACACAACCATAAACAACAAGGGGGAACCTGTGCAGAGCACCACTTCAGTGCTAGCAGTAGATGTCAAGGGTCTGTGATAGTGAATGTGTGGCTGAGGGCTTTTGAGTTTTATCATTTCTTTGAGTAATTCACTGGAATGTTAACTTGGGGGTGACAATGGGTGCATCACAATTTGAATGTTGAGTGTGAACTTGAGAAGTAGATGTTGACCTTGAGGTCTATTGAGATGGGCTTTGATCACTCTTGGCCTGAAGTTATAAAACTGCTATGACTGTTGAAAATCACTACAAATATTTAAGAATGCTGCCAGACTGTGTAGACACCATGGGTGAACATGAAGAACTAGGCTGGAATGCTCTAATCATAGCTGAGGAGAGTCAGAGAGGGGAAAACTGTATATTATCTGCTTCCTACTACTATGTATAGGCAATACATTTATAAACAAGGTATGAACAATGAAATTCCTTTGTACCAATTAAGAAATGTCCAGGCTAGAACATCACACTGCCTATTTCAAAAGGACAATTGGAAAAACATATTTGAAATGATGAACAATACTGCCATTTGACTTGCCAAGATGTCATAAAAAATCATCATCTGACTGCATTGAGGAGGGAAGTGGGCCATGAACACCATTGGCTGTGAGTGATAAGGAAAGGCTGGGCACAATTACAACCAGCATTGACTTTGCATGCAATCAAGAGACATCAAATATATTTGAGGCATTGTTCTGAAATTAAGCATGTGCTGGGTGAAGATCCATGACATCTGGGTGGAATTTGAGCTTGCGAGGGATGTTGATAGCATGTCAGGTCATTACACAGGGGGGAACTTGATGTGCTGGAACCAAGAATGGATAGAGGTATGCCTGGTTTATTCCAAACAGGCTGTTGTGCTGTGTGTCTGAAAACCCTTTTTGTGCTATGCACAAACATGAGTTTGCCCATTTCAAGGGAATGATTACTCTGAGCTTTTTGGAACATTTCATTCTCATCATCTGTTAATTCCCAATGGGAATTTTCAGAACCATAGATCAAGTCCTCAAAGGTTTGATCCTTTGATTCCTTGATTGAGTTCATTGTGTTTAGGAATACAATGTCTAGGTTCTTTGGAGCAGACAGGGATGTCAATCTTATCTGCTTCTTTCTTTTTAAGCTGATTTTCTTTCTGATGTTGTTTCTTGAGTTGTCGTTTTTCACATGACAAGTCAAGTCTCTTTTTGTCAGATTTGAGCCAAGATTCCACTGCATCTGCATGGTTTCTTTGCTCTGTGACTGCTTCCTGCAATTTAATGATTGCAGTTTTAGCCTCTGTATTTGTCTGTATATGACACAAATGTTCTTGGGCTATTGCCTTTATTTGGACAATGTGACCTTGTTGCATGTCCAAATTCTCTACCTTTAATTGAGTATTCGTCTCAATTAAAGTGTCACATGTTACAAGAACATTTTTGATGGTTGAGGCAATATCCTTAATCATGTTTTGATGAGTAGCAATCATTTCTTTGCATCCTCAATCATTTGTTTGTGTCATATGTTGTATGCATGGTTTTATTTTGAAGAGTGGTGTCACTCCTCCTCTGTTTAACTATGTGTATTTTATTTGGGCTAACTCCCAAATTTACAAAGGCTTTGGCAATGTTTTGCCATTCTGCAGCTTGATGTGCCCATTGGTCACATCATTGTTGCATCTCCCTCTCTGTGTCCCCATTATAGGATCAAATCGGAAGCTGTTACAACCCATGCAAACATTTTTACTTTCTTATGTCAGCACCTTCCTTTCCTGACCACCTATGCATCGCCACTTCACTCTATGATTATGCAATGTCACTGCTCAAATAAGCGTGACCCTTTTACCTATGTTCATATGCTTACATCGTTTTGTTTATGACGTTGCTATGATATCACTAATGACGCATTATGATTCCATAGCTATTGATATCATTCTCTAACTGTCATACCTTTACAGAAGTAGGTTCATGTATAAATACGAGAGTTTGTCTTAGGGTTGAACCTAAGTCGACTTAGCTTGTAATACACAAGTTACATCTCTGGGAACTCCTAGTTCTGGTGAGATTGTCAAAGTCATTGTTCAAGCACTCTCATCCACCTCACTCATCTCAAGCCTGAGTCTCTTTTGTCAGACTTAGCGCTGTCTACTCAATCGTGTTTCGCCAGACTTTACATTGTTATTGTCTCAGACAATCCTTATGGCATAATGTCATTGATTAGATTGGATGATGACTCGTCATCATAACAGAAGCAGGTTTTTCTCTTCTTCCCACTTTGACACATTGATATCAATCCTTGCTCCCCAACTTGCAAGCCATTGTTCATGGTGTCTGTTTTGTTCTGTAACAGACAATGAATATACCATGTTAGGGTCTTCATTTTTGCAGAAGTGAATGGGACCACACACATTTGTAATGCCACTACTCACAGTTGTGGCATAGGTAATTGTAGACAGGCCTGGAACAGGAAGCGGAGTCCTGTTTTCAGTGTTCCTTTGTTTTGACATTGTGGGTTTCAACCCCACAGAGTTCATTCCCATTTGGAGAACAGGAACAGGATTTGGGTTTGAACATTTGGCCTGAATTTCATGAAAGTGACAAAGAGATTTCTTGCCCCTCAGATTACAAGCCATTTTTCACTCATGATCTTGTTGCTTTTGGGCAATTCTTTCCTCTTGACACTTTTTCACCTCATCAATTACTGCCCGATGCTGAGCAATCAACTCCTAATTTTGCCTTAACAAGTCATTGGCAAAACTAGAGTCAACTGAGGCCAAAGGCCCAGAGCTGGTAGTGTGTGCTTTACCAGTGTGCCTCTTGTATGTCATGGGAATGAACAAGTTCCCATGGAGCAGAGGTGTAATCTCCTCCTGCTTGATAACAGGAGAAGGAGAGATGGAGTGGAGGGAAGGGAGTGAGTCTGGAGTTGTCAACTCTGGTTTGTCCACTTTGTTTCCCATGCTTGCTGAATGCAGAGATGCAGAATGTGGAGATCGAAGTCTGCTAGCAGAATTGGCTTCCCACTTTATGATAGAATTCTTTACTTTTCCTAACTTGAACTTGGTAATTACCTGTTTTCCTTTGTAGTGCGAAGCTACATTGAACAGGGCCACATTTTCTGATTTCTCATCAGAGTTGTGGGTGAACTCCAGACAGAGTTCAAAGTATCTGCTCTTTTTCCCAGAGGAAGTTCCAACTCCAGGTTTTCCAGAATTGGCGGAACTGACTTTTCTGGAGTTTCCGGAGTCAGAGGAGGAAAGTGGGGTGAGTGGAGATGAGTTGCCATAATTGGCAACAGAGTTGGTGACCAAGTTGGCAACAGAATTGTTGCCAGACTTGTTGCCAGAGTTGGCAACAAAGTTGGAGGTGGAGGCAGAAGAGGCAGAAACAGTGGAGTTGGAGATGGACAACATATTGTATTTATTCAGATACAAGGTATGTGTATTTATCAAAAAATGCGGTTTTGGAGTTGTCAACAGAGTTGAAGTCTGGAAAAAATTCCAGTTAGCATTTGCTTTTTAAAGTGATAGCGAAAGCTGGTGGAGTTCCATGAGAACTCTGGGTTACAGGCCACTGGTGCCTGCTAGGCAGAGACAGGAAATCACTTTATGGTAGTTTTCATTGCCAGGAAGGGATCCGGCCTTCCAGTCTGCCTCAGGGCTCCATCAAATTTGTTATGATTTCTTTATTTTTCTATTTCCTTAATTACATAAGACGCAGCCACAGGAGGGTTATGTCAGCGACAGTAGGATGGCTGAGTCATTGGAAGTCAGGAGGGAAGGATCACATGATTGACTCATGGGGAACATGAGGATAAAGGTATATAAGGAGTGGTTAGTAGGTAGTGCTCCTTAGCCTTACAATTGTTTGTGTCGTACCACACAGCAACTAAGCTCTTCTCTTCTCTCTCTCACTCAAACCTTGAGGTTGTGTTGGAATGCCCTTCTAACATAATCGTAAGGCTTATCACCTCACCATTTGACTTAAACGACGAAGAGCACGACCTGCTCATCGTTACACGAGGCGAACCTTCGTTTCATTTCTCATCGACATCGTTCCATGCTCTAGGACGACATCGACTGTGTTTCTTACTTGGCAACAAACGGCTATTGTGACAGAGAACGCCCTTGGCTGTAGAGGCAGCGTTGGCGAGTCCAATAGTGCGGCGAGCGAAAACCCTGGTCTAGGTGACAAAACAATCGGGAGGACCTTCGTCTCTACGTGGTGTAGGTGCACCAGTACGGACCGAGCCTGATTGCGGTTGGCCGACAACGAAGACAACTTGCCTGACGTGACGTGTATCAAGGAGAACAGTCTCAGGATACCAATAACGTATCAGTTCTCTGAACTGAGCACAAGGACACCTGAGTGAAGCCCCGGGCACCACGTCTTGCAAGTCAACCGATTGGACATCTTTGACGACATCGTCTCATCTGAGATCGTCATACATAAAGCCGAACAAATGGGTAACTGTCAGTAGTGCTGAGAGACTGAAGTTATCGAAGATTTTTGTTACAGAATGAAACACGCCTTTTACACAAGGCATTCCGTGGGTCGTTACATAACGATCTTATCATTGTTTTATCATCACACCCGATTCATTCGTCACAATGGATCAAGTTTTCCATTACGTATTACCTTTTGCCAACATGATGTTAGGCGAGATTGGAGTTGCCTTCGAGGCAGAATGGGCGCGAGGATGTGCAATTACCAAAAAGGTTCAGAGGAAGGTTGCCACTGTGGAGGACAGGCGACAATGTGATGCCCACGTCAAGGCATATCATCGTTGGCTCAAGGAGCAACGAAAAGAGAAACGACGACTGGAGCAAGAGACTCAGCGTGAGGCGGAACGACTCGAGGAGGCATCGATTCGCGAGCAGGAGGAAGCGTGGAAAGCGCTGATGCAGGAGAAGCGCGAGAAGCTGCTTCGTAAACGGCAGCTCGAGGAGGCAGAACGCAAGGCGGCATTGGACTACCAGACGCTGGTAGATCTACTTAACAACATGGAGGCAGACTCCATAATCCGAAAGGCACTGTTCGACACGCCGTCAAACATACAATTATTGACACGTGGATGGAACATCATCACATTGAAACACGAGGGATTGGTGTTGTCCGCTGAAGAGCAGAACCGTTTAATGCATGTGCTTAATGGAAACATCATGAAACTGCAGCAATATGCCAACCGGGAGCGAATGAAGTCTGAGTCGGTCCGGTACTCACCTTATGAAAAAAAAAAGGTGTACACCATTTACAAAGCGGAACCCACTACTCCCAAAAACTACAAAGGACTAGGAGTGATGGGTAGTAGGACGTTAAGCTTGGACTATTTTCTCCCAGCTGTCGGAGAGGAAACGATAGAGGAACAGACGAAATGAATTGCAGAATGGGCTAAGGAAGTAGAGTCCAAATTACCAGGCAAACCGGGCCACTATAAATGAACAGCAGCTGAACCATGGAGGGAGAGGGGATACTGTTATATGTATCTCTTCGAGCCAAGATACTACAACAAGTATAAATGGCCGAAATATCCTACCATGGAGGAAGTAACATCATGGGCACCAATCCTAAGGAAGCGAGATGTCAGCTTTGCAATTCGTGATGGGGACAGGGAGGGAGTTTATCATATCTACCCAGGTGATGAAATTCTACTTGAAGAAAACACCGCAATACGAGTAGAAACACCGTATAAATGGGAAGACATTGATACGTACGGAAAGAACTATTGGTGGAAGCAGATCACTCTTGGCACAGCCAAGAATGACAAGGAGGTTGTCTATCCGAGACGGACTTACGTGCAGGCGGTACAGTCCAACCACTTTCAGGGAGCTGGCAGACGAATCACACGTCAGTCCATGACAAATTGGTTTGGGGAACCATCAGGCAATTGGTATAATGAGGAGTTGAAGGAGGAAATGCGAATGAAACTAGAAATGGTACATCCGCCCAGCATTATCAACATAACGAAGTGGAACCAGCAGGTGCGACATGCTAGTCAAGCAGTGTTACCACCAAGAGGATTCACTGGATCGGGACCAGAGACCCTGGGTCTATGTTATCTTCATTTATTCAAACGACAGCACTGGCGGGCATTCGCATGGCCGTACAATCCATCTTGGGGAGAGATAGCAGCATATGAGAAGGACATGAGGGATCCAGATGTCAGGGTAAAAGTAACCTTCAATCGTAGGGAGGCAAAATTCCATGTGGAACACAGCACATGGGGAATGAGTGCGAAGGAGGTACTGGAGGAATATGGAGGAGACAAATCCATTCAACAACATTACTCAGTTGGATTTAACATCACGGATGCTCTCATACAGGCACTAGTGGGACTCATCACCGTAGCAGTTGGGATATTCGGACATGCTGCAAACGCTACAGCATGGAATGCTCATACTGATGCAGAACGAATAGAGCAAGGAGTGCAACTGGCCAATGTAATAAATCAGGTCAATAACGCTTTACATCCACCTCATGATCCCGCACCCACTTTGAAAATGGAAATGCCAGAAGCGTATGAGGGAGACCCAAAGGAAATTGCGGCGTGGTTATGGACGATGGAAAATTACTTCGAATTAGTCCGGGTGACAAATCCAAAGCAACGGATGATGATCACACTACAACGAGTAAGGAAGGGGATGGACAATCGGGCAGGAAATTGGTCGGTGGCAAAGACAACGGAGCAGGCAGAATTCGAAGCTGAAATAGCGGAACAAAATGCCTTGCCCAACGTAATCGCATTTATAGCCGAATTAGGGAGACCATTAAATTATGCGGAATGCAGAACAGGGGTAAGGAGACAAGATGGGACATGGGCAGTGGAGCCGTTTAACAACCCACCACCATTCAATCATTGGGAGGATTTGAAGCAGAAGATGAAGGACTTCTTTTTGACGACGGAAACTCGAGACAATGCGACTCGCAAAATTAGTACTCTGAAACAAGGTTCTCGAAAAGTCGAGGACTATATCATCGAATTCAGGAGCATTGCAATGCTCACAGGGTACAACGGAATTGCACTAGTCATGCATTTTTGTCAAGGTCTCAATCTGGCGTTAGGAAGACAAGTGGTGGAAATTGGAATGTTGGATGGTGCAAGGAGTATAGATGGATCGCAACCAGGAGATCTACAATGATGGTATGATCGGGCACTGGCAATNTTTCTTATATACACCAGTACTTTGGCTCTATTTGGTCTTGATGTGATGCTATACAACAAACAATCAGAAAGTGCGAAACATTGGGACAGTTTTTTTGAGTCACTGTAGTTCTACTGATGAACTTAATGGCATTTATAGATATGGTAGTACCATCCCTTTCCCATTATCCCAGCACTGGCATTTCCTATCATTTTAGATGGGACCCTACCAGGACTCCTGGTGTAGTCCTGGCATAGTCCTGGTGCAGTCCTGGTCATGTCAACATTCAGTAACTTACATCCATACCATGTAAATAACAGTAAGCAGCTATAGTACACTACCCCACCATGCAAATAACAGTAAAACTTGCCATTGTCCTGGCCCAGTCCTGGTCAATTACACTGCCCACATTGTTGAATGGTAACCTAAACAACTCTCAAATTAACAGCACCATACTAACTGCAACAAAACAGCATAACTGAGTGGTACAATGGGACTATAGGTGATATGATCTGTGCAATCCTAATAACATGGGGACTCCCAAAAACCTTTTGGGGAGCTGCAGCAAAACATGCCACATATTTATAGAACCATGCATATACACACTGCATCACAGATGCAACACCTTTTCAAAGGTGGTCAGGCCAATGTCCACATGTACAGAACATGTACAAGTTTGGCTCACCAGTCTCAGTTTTAAATGAATCCCTAACTCATAACAAACTTGACATGTGAGCAGAGATACATATCTTCACAGGATATGAAGATGGTCCCAAAGCCATCAAATATTTCAATGTGCATACCAGAAACCTAAAGGTATCATGAAACTATCAGATCATGAATGGGGCAGAGAACCTCCCTCAGTTTGAGGGGGAGACTCTGCAGAATAATGAGTTATTATGGGAACTCAAACCTGAAGAAGGAAACCACACCTCTCAAAATCCAAATCCCTAAATGCACATGCATGGCTGAGGATGATAGTGACACTGATGATGAGGTGGCAGTCAATAAATGCTGAAAAGTGGAACAGAAAAGTATGGACAGCAAAAAGATCTATCTAGCCTTTAATGAGGCTATGTCACAAAATACCCCTCACACCCTCAAGGAAGCTAAGGTGATGGCCAAATGGCCACAGTGGGAAAAAGCTGTCAAGCCAGAACTGGATCAGCTACAATCAATGGGAACATGGGAATTAGTGGACTTACCTCCAGGTTGAAAAGCTGTGGGCAACCAATGATGAGCTAGTGCAGTGATAGAAGCTATACAAGCATTTTTGAGCATTACAGAGAAGGATTTCAATTGAGACTATCAAAGCCCCTCAAGCCCCTCATACAGGCCCAGAGCAGTCAGTCCCACCCTTGGACAGTATTGTGACATACACTGTTCCATTGAAGAGTACTCCTCAGACCCAGAGTGTGCCTGAGCACTTGGCACTTTTGCTTATCTAGCCCCTCAACCCACTTGTTTAGGACTTGTTTTGTAATTGGCAGCTCCCCATTTGTCACCCTTGGTTTCCCCAGTAACCTAATGACTCCAGACACCTTCTAGAATGTTTCAGAGGCCCAGGTTTCCTAGAAAAGCATTGTCATATGGACTGCACAGGATATGTTTCAGTTGCTCCACTATTTGTTATTTGGTTCACCCTAAAAGTTCAACCTTTGGTTTCCACCCCTTTTCATCACTTCCTTATCACATTTTGCCTCATACAGTGGGTCAAAAAACTGCCCCAATGTTTGCTCATTTTGGAAAGATTGGCATGGTGTGAAGTAATGACATGAGCAAAAAATCTGGAAAAGTCACATGATATACTACTACATGTTGGCTATGTGTCAAATCAAAAATATTGTGAATTGAATTAAAACTCATTGTTTAATAAATCACACAAATTAATCAAACATTGGGGCAGTTTTTTGACCCTCTAATATTTTCCCTGATTTTCAATGTTGCACACAAGCAAAAGCCAGGGCTTGGTTGTGTGAATAATAAACAATGTCATGTGACTTTATTTACATTAGTTTGGCATGTTTAACTTGGTTCATTAATATTCTTGACTCCTTGAAATCCTTCTCTGCTGAAAAGTGCTCTTCTGTTGTTTCTCTCCTCAATGGGGGTATTCTCATCACCAAATCTAAGCTAGGACTAGTCTGGGGATAGGTACTATTGGTAGGATCAGTAAGGAGATGGAGGGGGATATGGAAATTATCCTGGTGGTCATCCTCCCAAGCTTTCTCTTCATGATAAACAGCCAATTATCTGTCAAATCAGCTGTGGAAAACTTGACAATGCTAACCAAGTCACCCAATTCATAAATTCCACTATATCCACCTTTATTACTCCTCAGACTGTCAGGAATGTGTTGAAGGAGGCATGCTTTATGTTAGTAACAATGTGGTTGTCTGTTCTGGTAGTGGTCCTGCTCAATGTTTGCACACATTCACCTTCTTATCTAACCCAATCTTATTGATTTTTGTCTCATCAGTCCACAACACTCTCTTCCAATCCTCCACAGTCCAGTTTTTATGGTATTGGGTGAACTTTAGAGTTGCTGACAATGAGACCCCTTGAGCATGGGGACTTTCTTCTTTGTTACTGACACAAAGCATGCCTCCTTCAACACATTACTGACAGTCTGAGGAGTAATAAGGGTGGATATAGTGAAATTCATGAATTGGGTGACTTGGTTAGCATTGTCAAGTTTTCCACAGCTGATTTGACAGATAATTGGCTGTTTATCATGAAGAGAAAGCTTGGGAGGATGACCACCAGGATAATTTCCATATCCCCCTCCATCTCCTTACTGATTCTACCAATAGTACCTATTCCCAGACCAGTCCTAGCTTAGATTTGGTGATGAGAATACCCCCCATTGAGGAGAGAAACAACAGAAGAGCACTTTTCAGCAGGATAGCATTTCAAGGAGTCAAGAATATCAATGAACCAAGTTAAACATGCCAAACTAATGTAAATAAAGTCACATGACATTGTTTATTATTCACACAACCAAGCCCTGGCTTTTGCTGGTGTGTAACATTGAAAATCAGGGAAAATATTAGAGGGTCAAAAAACTGACCCAATGTTTGATTAATTTGTGTGATTTATTAAACAATGAGTTTTAATTCAATTCACAATATTTTTGATTTGACACATAGCCAACATGTAGTAGTATATCATGTGACTTTTCCAGATTTTTTTGCTTATGTCATTACTTCACACCATATCAATCTTTCCAAAATGAGCAAACATTGGGGCAGTTTTTTGACCCACTGTAAATATGTAGGAACTTCTCCTGTATCAATGAAAAAAGAGAAAGAGACCCCCCATTATTGCCCCCCTCAGAGTTATGTTCTCAGCATCACCCTTCACTTCCCTGCATTCTTTATGCATTTATAGAACCCTGATAGCATCCTCAGCCTTTGTCTCAGCAGCTTTAAGCCTTGCTTTGCTTCATTGAGCATCCTCAAGACCCTCATCCAGCCAATATACATAGCCCTTGTCCTCTCAGTATTTCATGCCCCCTTCACTCATTTAGCATACACCAGCATTTCTAGCCATCTAGTCCAGTTCAGGAGGACTCCACCCTCACAAGCCCTCAGTCACAATCATACACTATTGCAAACTATTGCACATCTCTGTTAGCACTGAAGTGGTGCTTTGTACAGATCCTCTTTTGTTGAGGGTTGAGTTTGCCAGCATAGCTGTATTTCCAGGCAGCATCCAGAGGAGCATATCACCAATGGGTCTTCATAAAAAAAATTCAATAAAGATGGGACACTACAAAAGTATAAGGCACATCTAGTGGCCAAAGGATACTACAGATCCCTGGAATGGACTACAAAGAAACTTTCTCTCCCATTGTACAGTTGGAAACTATACATCTTCTCTTGGCACTTGCTGTGAATTTGGGTTAGGATATAGCCCAAATGGATATAAAAGACACATATCTGAATGGGATATTGCAAGAAGTATATATGAAACAGCCCAATGGATATGATGATGGGACTGAACATATCTGTAAATTGATCAAGAGTCTCTATGGCCTCAAACAGGCTGGATGTGAATGGAACAGCAAGTTTGACACAAAAATGCATGCAAAGGATTCATACACATACAAGTCAACATGTGCATCTATTTGCAGGAAACAAAGAATTCAGTTGAGATCATGACAGTGTGGGTAGACAACCTACTAATGTTTGCTACCAGCCCAATATGTGCTGAGATGCCCCCAAAAAGATTGTGGGCATTGAAATCAATTATGACCTTGTCACTGGGCAACTGAAAATTAATCAGCTGCAATACATCAACAATCTTTTAGAGAAGTACCAAATGACAGACAGTCATCCCTATGGAACTGAATGCAAATCTAGATGATGTTGAACCAGAACCTGCTGACTCACCAATCTGGCAATTGTACCCATCCCTTGTTGGATCTCTCATGTATCTGGCAATAGCAACAAGGCCAGATATAGCATATGCTGTAGGCAAATTAGCAACCTACAACTCAAGACCAGGAAAAGCTCACTGGGAAGCAGTGAAGTGAGTTCTGTGCTACCTGAAGGGAACAAAAGAGTGTGGGATAATATATCAATGTGATCCATCCTTCAAAATGTTGAACACAGTACATGTGTTTTCAGACACAAGTCATAGCAACCTAACAGATGCTAAATCAGTCAATGGATACAACATAAAGTGTGCTGGTGGAGCCATCACATGGGGATCCCACAAACAGACCATCACCACCCTGTCAATACTCAAGGCAGAATATATTGTGGTGTCAGAGACTGTTATGATGACAAGTTGTTGTCCAATCTAATCAATGATGTAAGGCCATGAGGATTGTCCAAGACAATAACAAGGTGAAGTCTGGCAAAATGTGATTGAATAGACAGCACTAAGTCCAACAAAGGAGACCCAGGCTTGAGACAAGTGAGGTGGATGAGAGCATGTGAACAATGACTTTGACAATCTCACCAGAACTAGTAGTTCCCAGAGATGTTAACTTGTGTATTACAAGCTAAGTCAAACTTAAGGTTTGACCTAAGACAAACTCCAGTATTTATACTAAACCTAACATCTGTAAAAGGTAAGGAATGTGCTAGAGAATTTGTGTAGCTGTTTTAGATGTGGATCTGCAGTGGTTGCATTTGTTACGATTTCTTTATTTTCTCATTTTCTTGATTAGATAAGACGCAGCCACAGGAAGGTTATGTCAGCGACTATAGGATGGCTGAGTCATCAAGAGTCAGGAGGGAGAGGTCACATGATTGACTCATGGGGAACATGAGGTCAAAGGTATATAAGGAGTGGTTAGTAGGTAGTGCTCCTTAGCCTTATGATTGTTTGTGTCGTACCACACAGCAACTCTTGCTCTCTTCTCTTATTCATCTCAAACCTTGAGGTTGTGTTGGAACGCCCTTCTAACATAATCGTAAGGCTTATCACCTCACCATTTGACTCAACGACGAAGAGCACGACCTGCTCATTGTTACATGAGGCAAACCTTCATTCATCTTTTGTTGACATTGTTCCACGTTCTGGACGACATCGACTGTGTTTCTTACTTTGGCGACAAAGCTATTGTGACAGAGTACGCCCTTGGCTGTAGAGGCAGCGTCGCGAGTCCAATAGTGTGCGGTGAACGAAAACCGAGGTCTAGGCAACAAAACAATCGGGAGGACCTTCGTCTCTACGTGGTGTAGGTGCACCAGTACAGACCAAGCCTGATTGCGGTTGGCCAACAACGAAGACAACTTGCCTGACATGACGTGTATCAAGGAGAACAGTCTCAGGATACCAATAACGTATCAGTTCTTTGAACTGAGCACGAGGACACCTGAGTGAAGCCCCGGGCACCACGTCTTGCAAGTCATTCGCTGGACATTCCTTGACGACATCGTCTCAACTGAGATCGTCTTACGTATTGCCGAGAGAACGGGCAACTGTCAGTAGTGCTGATAGACTGAAGTTGTCGAAGATTTTTGTTACAGAACGAAACACGCCTTTTACACGAGGCATTCCGCGGGTCGTTACATAACGATCTTATCATTGTTTTATCATCACACCCGATTCATTCGTCATCATGGATCAGGTTTTCCGTTACGTACTACCTTTCGCCAACATGACGTTGGGCGAGATCGGTATTGCATTTGAGGCAGAATGGGCGCGAGGATGCGCAATTACCAAAAAGGTACAGAGGAAGGACGCCGCTGTGGTGGACAGGCGACAACGTGATGCCCACGTTAAGGCATATCATCGTTGGCTCAAGGAGCAACGAAGAGAGAAACGACGACTGGAGCGAGAGGCTCAGCGGGAGGCGGAACGACTCGAGGAAGTGTCAGTTCGCGAGCAAGAGGAAGCGTGGAAGGCGCTGATGCAGGAGAAGCGCGAAAAGCTGCTTCGTAAACGGCGGCTTGAGGAGGCAGAGCGCAAGGCAGCGCTAGACTACCAAACGCTGGTAGATCTATTGAACAACATGGAGGCAGACTCCGTAATCCGAAAAGCACTGTTCGACACGCCGTCGAACGTTCAATTGTTGACACGTGGATGGAACGTCATCACGTTGAAACATGAGGGGCTGGTGTTGTCCGCTGAGGAGCGGAATCGTTTAATGCATGCGCTGAATGGAAATATCATGAAGCCGCAGCAGTACTCCCGGCGGGAACGAACAAAGTCTGAGTCGGTTCGATATTCACCTTACGAGAAAAAGAAGGTGTACACCATCTACAAGGCAGAACCCGCTACTCCAAAAAACTACAAAGGACTAGGAGTGATGGGTAGCAGAACGTTAAGCTTGGACTACTTTCTCCCGGCAGTGGGGGAAGAGACAATAGAAGAACAGACGAAACGAATCGCGGAATGGGCTAAGGAAGTGGAGTCCAAACTACCAGGCAAACCGGGTCATTATCGACGAACGGCAGCCGAACCATGGAGAGAAAGGGGATACTGTTATATGTACCTCTTCGAGCCAAGATATTACAACAAGTATAAATGGCCGAAATATCCTACCATGGAAGAAGTAACATCATGGGCACCCATCCTGAGAAAGCGGGATGTCAGTTTTGCTATTCAGGACGGAGACAAAGAAGGAGTTTATCATATCTACCCAGGTGATGAGATTCTACTCGAAGAAAATACCGCAGTACGAGTAGAAACACCATATAAATGGGAGGATATTGATATGTATGGAACGAATTACTGGTGGAAGAAGATCACTCTTGGCGCGGCCAAGAATGACGAGGAGGTTGTATATCCGAGACGGACATATGCGCAGGCAGTTCAATCAAATCATTTCCAAGGAGCTGGCAGGCAAGTCACACGCCAGTACACGACAAATTGGTTTGGAGAACCGTCAGGCGATTGGTATAATGAAGAATTAAAAGAGGAAATGCGAATGCGGCTGGAGGCAGTACATCCGCCCAGTTACATCGATATAACAAAATGGAACCAGCAGGTGCGACATGCTAGCCAAACAGTGTTGCCACCGAGGGGATTCACAGGTTCGGGACCTGAAACACCTGGACTTTGTTACCTTCGATTATTCAAACAACAGTACTGGCGGGCATTCGCATGGCCCTATAATCCGTCTTGGGGAGAGATAGCGGCATACGAAAAGGACATGAGGGATCCGGACGTCAGGGTAAAAATAACCTTCAATCGAAGGGAGGCGAAATTCCACGTCGAACGGAGTGCATCGGGAAAAAGTGCGAAAGAAGTGTTGGAGGAGTATGGAGGGGACAAATCGGTCCAACAGCATTACTTGGTTGGATTTAATATTACAGACGTGCTCATACAGGCATTGGTGGGACTTATCACCATAGCAGTGGGAATATTCGGACATGCTGCAAACGCTACAGCATGGAATGCTCACATGGACGTGGAACGAACAGAACAAGGAGCACAATTGGCCAATGTAATAAATCAGGTCAATAATGCTTTACATCCACCGCGTGATCCCGCACCCACCTTGAAAATGGAAATGCCAGAGGCGTACGAAGGGGATCCAAAAGAAATTGCGGCGTGGTTACGGACAATGGAAAACTATTTCGAATTAGTCTGGGTGACAAATCCAAAGCAAAGGATGATGATCACACTGCAACGAGTAAGGAAGGGGACAGATAATAGAGCAGGGAATTGGTCAGCGGCAAAGACAACGGAGCAGGCAGAATTCGAAGCTGAAATAGTGGAACGAAACGCCTTGCCCAACGTAATCACATTTATAGCCGAGTTAGGGAGACCATTAAATTATGCGGAATGCAGAACGGGAGTAAGGAGACAAGATGGGACATGGGCAGTGGAGCCGTTTAACAACCCACCACCATTCGATCATTGGGAGGATTTGAAGCAGAAGATGAAGGACTTCTTTTTGACGACGGAAACTCGAGACAATGCGACTCGCAAAATTAGTACTCTGAAACAAGGTTCTCGAAAGTATGAGGATATAAACATCGATTAGAGCATTGCAGATGCTCACTAGGGTACAAACGGCGGAATGCAATTAGTATGCATTTTCGCAAGGTCTCCATCTGCATTGGAGAGACGATAGTGGAATTGGGAATGTTAGACGGAGAGAAGGATATGATGGATACAACAGGGATTGCAACGATGTATGCTGCGGCATGGCGATTGAGAAAAGTTGGGACGGGATGCACAGCAGTTGTAATCCAAGACGACAACCACGAACGATGTAACAAACTGGACAGACTATGCAGAGACCGACAGAATAAACATGCAGAAACCACGAGCAAAGCATTGGCAAAAACGCGACGCGTTCAATCAAACTCCAGCAACAGCATCAACGCTAAGACCGAGCCCATGCGATGGTGT
>JAENRT010000190.1:0-25544 GCA_032173475.1 Amanita phalloides
CTGAACAATATCACTCTCTGGACTGGCGGCTGCAGCAATCTCCAGGGCTACTTATTCGATTGAAACTCTGGGCACTCACATTAAATTGCAGCTGTGCAAGTAGAAGGCACGCAGCAAAGGTGTTTGGGAGATTTGGGAGAGAGTGGAGTGTGGAAAGATAGTACGAGCGAACAGCAGGTGTGTCAGGATTGATCTGAGAGCGCATGGCTATGAAGACTTGGAAGCAGTGCTATTAAGGCCAAGGGAGGCAATACAGAAGTAGGCTGAATTGTGTAATTTTCTGTATTTCTGATACGCGCACTTCAATAAACTGTCCAATTGAGCTACTCAAACTGAATTGGGCTATATTGCCATAGATATGTGCATTAAATTAGCATACTCGGTTTATTCCTGATTCGCATGTAGCCATTACCTAAGCCCGTTTGTCTTTTATATACACAGTATTTCGGGTCTATTTGGTCTGATGTGATGCTATACAACAAACAATCAGAAGGTGCGAAACATTCAGACAGTTTTTGAGTCACTGTATAATGACTGGGAACACTCAGCAACAGGGTATTCTCAATTCTACATGAATTATGGATGTCATCCAAATAAAGGAATGGAAATTGACATTGGTCACACCACAGTAGAGGCAGTAACTCAATTTGCAGGAAGGCAAGCAGAGGTTTGGAGCCAAGCAAAAAATGCTCTCAAAAAGGCTCAAGAGGCAATGGCATTACAATATGATAAGAGGAAAAGGACATCTATATTGTACAAAAAAGATGACCTAGTCTACATAAACACTGAACATTTGCCAACTGTACGACCAACCAAAAAACTAGGTGAGAGGTTTTTAGGACCATACAAAGTCCTTGAAAAGGTTGGACCATCAGCTTACCAAATCCTTATCCCTGGATCCTGGAAGGTATACAATGTCTTCAACAAGTTGCTTCTGAAACCATATCATGCACCTTCTTTTCCAATACAGGCCAGCAAAAATGCAGGCCAAAAGAAGAAGCAAGAGAAAGAGAGCTCCACTGGTGACTATGAGGTGGAAAAAATACTGGATAGTCGAATTAATTGATGGGGACATGGTCAGTTGGAATACTTGGTAAAGTGGAAGAATTACCTGCTCGAAGAAGCTTCTTGGGAGCTGGCACGCAACTGCAACCATGCCAAGAGGAGTATCAATGATTTCCATTGATCCAATCCAGGGGTGCTGAGGAGGCTCCATGGATGAGAGTTATCATTTGCACTGTATTTAAGCTATACACAGCCACTGGAAGGTTAGGTCAGTGACCATGGTGTCTGAGTCATTGAGAGTCCAGGGGGAGGAGTCACATGAGGCTAAAGGTATATAAGGAGGGGTTGGTAGGTAGTGCTCCTTAGCCTTATGATTGTTTGTGTTGTACCACACTGCAACTATCACTCTCTTCTCTCTTTCTTCTCAAACCTTGAGGTTGTGTGGAATGGTGTTCTAACAATATTGTACATATCTAAAGTCTGGTGCAGATATATGCACTGAGGAGCCTGCTATGATGACATTATTGTGTCATGCCAGGTAAATCCACTACTTTACACTCCCCCCAGTCCAATAAGACTCTGATTATTCCTATAGGACTCCTATAAGACTCCTATAAGACTCCTATAAACTCCAATGAAAAAGTTCAAAAAGACTTCAAATGTTGGGAAACATGTTCTGCATTGTTTGTTTATGTATGATTGAGATTTTGGTATGAATTTCAAGCCACTTAGTATAGGACTCTGATAACAGTCTAACAAAAAAAATCAAAAAAGGCTTAAATCATTAAGCAACATGTTTTACATTATTTGTTAGTCAACTAACCCTTATATCAGTACTTTGCACTGTCCCACCATATAAATAACACTCAACTAACCTATACTATGTATTTACACTGCTCCACCATGCACTAACCTTACAGTACTTGACATCAATCAGGGAACATATCAGCACTTTACCCCCATAGACTACCTTTGTTGAGATTGATGTCCATGATGTTGGTTCATTCTAAGTCAACAGTGACAAGCAGAGTCTCAGTCTGCTCCCAGCCTATGGACAAAGAGATCTGGATGCTAGGTCTGATGATGATGAAGGTCAGATGGAAGTTGAGTGCAATGATGAGAAGAAGAGTGCTCAAAGATGAGATAACTGGGTAAGAATGGTCTGCTGAATAATGACAATGACAAAGAGAAGTAGGATATGAAGATTGTAACAACCTTCCTGTGCACATTCCCACACTGCATTTGATTTTCCCATCTCAACTTACCCTCCTCTATGGATCCACCCACACCCTTACCAACTCACTTACTCCATCAGTACATCAACATCCATTTCCATTTCCTACTGTCCATCAATTGCTATTCCTGCTTCAGTAGGTCATTTAAGCAAAGTATTTTATTCATAAATGTAGTTAATTTACAAAGGGATAGCAGCATACATAAGCACAGCTGAGGTGTGATTGCAACAGCAACAGTCTTGACAGTGCCAGCATTATATCAAGAATTTAAGAAACAACTGATATCTCAGCATATTCTTTGTTTACAGGATGTTTGAAACTGCCACTGGGATTAAATTTGCTTTCTCTGTATTTGCATTAATAGAACATGTCATGAATCTGACTTTGGTGTGGCATGCCTGCATTGTCACACCAAAACTTGAAAGAATGGCTTATAGCTCAGGAAGTTCTTTGTTTACCAATGTTTGTATGACATCACTAGCATCAGATTTAACCCCTCTACAACTTTTGTACCACAGAGGGTTGTGGCTGTGCAAAAAATGCGAAGTTATGATAATTATCTCAATGAATAATGGGTTTACAAATATTTGGATCTCATATCCAGGGTCAAATTCACTCCCTCTACAATTTTGTTAAAAGTGTGGGAAATGTGACAGATATGTGACACTCAAGTGTTCTTAGTACAGTGGGAAAATCACATCATATCTAACTTATGTAATCAATGTATTTTCAATCTTATCTACATTACTAAACCTAATTTACTTATGTAATTAACCTATATACAATCTTATCTAGCTTACTAATCAAATTTCGAAGAGGGGGAATGGCAAGCTGTCTTTATATACCTGCCTGGTGCACACAGACCATCTGCTACTGGTCATGTGACATTACTAGATGGTGTTGAAGCAACCTCCTCCATAATCAAAAAATACAATGGTGTGTCCTTGGCTGCCTGAGGTGCATAGGCCTCCAAAATCTCCAGAGATCTGTCTGACTGGTGACATTTTGCCATATATGAGGTATTGCCATGAGCCTCTATATCCTGCCATGATCCCAAAGCGCAATGACCCATTGTCCAATTGCCAGTGCTCCCTGTGTATTCCTTCATGTTGAGGGGTACGACTGCCATGGAGATAATAGTGGCTTTCTTATCCAATTTGTTCAAGATATGACAGAGGCTGATTTGAGGAGATGTCAGCAAATCAAGAATGGTGGGTTCTGTTGGAAGATGGAGGATCACTAAATACTGAAGGAATTTACCAGACGTTGTGAGGACCACAATGGCAAGGGTGGCAGTCGTGGCAATGGTTGGCACTTGGAGCAATTTACTCTCTGGTGCACACAGACCATCTGCTACTGGTCATGTGACATTACTAGATGGTGTTGAAGCATGTGTAGTACATTTATTGTATTAGTTTCTAATGTATGTGATATATTCCTATGGGACTCCAATTAGTCTGATTTGACTCCACTCCCAGTCCATCAGACTGTGTCTGATTTCATCCAATTTGACTCCAATGAAATGGTCAGACTGGGATTGGAGTCAAAGTGGAGTGCAATAGGAATTTTACAGCCATTCTATTAATGTTTTTTCCATTGGACTCCCATTGGACTCCCATTGGACTCCTATAAGACTCTGTCAGACTCCAATCAGAATGGGGGGGGAGAGTAAAGAGCTCATAAATCTTCCCATTCATGCTCATCAATTCCTGTAAAGTCAAATATCTCTCCCCTTCCTTGTTTACCTCCTCCTGGCCCTTATAAGGGTTCCATTCACCTGCATGATACATATCAACAGCATCCTGCAATGCCTTCCTGAGTCAGCACTTTACACTCCCCCACATGTCCAGGTACAGTATATATTTTGGAAAAACAGTGTTTAGACACATTTTCTACATTCTCCCAGTAATTTACACTCCCCCACATTGATCCCTGGACTCCCTCTGGACTCCCACCTCACTCTCTACAAGTGGAAAATGGCTTTCTGGCAGCTCCCTGAGATACAGGGAGTCCACAAGGAGTCCCTGCTATCTTTAGGATCACCTCAGCTGGATATGCAATAACTGATTTTTATCAGGGAGTCCCAATTGATTCCTGGCCATGTACACTACAAATGATCATCATAGAACTTTACACTCCCCCATGTGTTGTACCTAGACTCCTGGTCCTCATCCAGAGTAGCAGTTGAAAATTCAGTCCAGTCTGGTTTTTAGCTCAAAAAATGGAGACCAAGACAGCAGGACCATCAGCAATCTACCAGCACCTACTATCACATGCCAGCACCCTCACCAACTCACCTGCACCTTGATTGTTACCATTTTGATTCAGTATATATTATTTAAAGAATAGAAGGCAATCAAATATAAATATAGTTGAACCTTTGTGTTGTAAGCTCCCATGCCTATCCCTTGAGCATCCTTTTTCTCTAAGTCATTTTAGATTGTTTTTATTAAAGGCAATAACCAAATATCTGAGATAAGATAATGATTAGAATAGATTATATATTGGATATCAGGCCTGATTATGTATTTACTATGACACAGACAGAACCTATCTGTCCATTATGTTTGACTCATACAAACTACTATTAGTATATGGTTCCACAGCTATTAGGGTTATAGGGTTTAGTGCACAGACCATCCTGGAACATCTATAAGCTGAGCAACAAGCACTGAGAGTCCTCAGTTGAGTTCTCTTGGGTTTCCCCCTAGTCAACTAGTCCTCTACCCTCCTGTACTTTCAGTCTACTATTAAGTGGGGCCCTTAGTTGTCATGACAAGTGTCCTGAGTGTCCTGACAAAAAACAGAGTTGTTTGTAACAGAGAAACAATCTTGAGTCAAGTCTTTACTGGCTTGCCTTAAACCCTGTGCAAGTCACCCATAATTTTAATTCAAGTCCAACTGAGCATGGCTACATTGCTGGGGAGTCCACCAGAACATGTGGGGCAGTGTAAAGTACTGGCCATTCCCCCTCTTCAAAATTTGATTCATAAGCCAGATCATGTGATATAGAGATTAATTACATAAGTACTTAGTTTTAGTAATGTAGATAAGATTGAATATACATTGATTACATAAGTTAGATAAGATGTGCATTTTCCCATTGTACCAATTAGAGATTAATTACATAAGTACATTGGTTTTAGTAATGTAGATAAGATTGAATATACATTGGTTACATAAGTTAGATAAGATGTGCATTTTCCCATTGTACCAAGTACACTTGATTGTCACAATAACTGTCACATTTCCCATGATTTCCAAAAGTGAGAATTATCACATGACCTATTAACAAAAAATGTAGAGGGAGTGAATTTGACCCTGAATATGAAAACCAAATACCTGTAAACCCAGTATTGATTGAGATAATTGCAAAATACTATCATAACTTCACATTTTTGGCATAGCCACAGCATGCTGAGGTACAAAAGTCACTTTCATGACATGTTTTATTAACAAAAATTGTAGAGGGGTTAAGTCTGATGCCAGTGATGTTGTACAAACATTGGTAAACAAAGAACTTTTTGAGATATAAGCCATTCTTTCAAGTTTTGTGTGACAATGCTGATATGCCTTACCAAAGTCAGATTCATGACATGTTCTATTAATGCAAATTGCAGGGAAAGTAAATTTACTCTCAGTGGTAGTGACATTCAAATGTCTGTAAACAAAGAATGTGCTGAGATATCAGTTGTTTCCTAATTTTGAGACAATGTTGGCACTGTTAAGACTAGGAATTCCTAGGACTCCTGGGACTCCTGGTTCAGTCCTGGCATTTCCTATCATTTTGAATGGGACCCTACCAGGACTCCTGGTGTAGTCCTGGTCATGTCAACCAGGGAAGATATTCAGTAATTACATCCCTACATGTAATACAGTAAACAGCTATAGTACACTACCCACCATGCAAATAACAGTAAAACTTGCCATTGTCCTAGCCCAGTCCTGGTCAATTACACTGCCCAATTGAATATCACACCTCCTGCAGCCTAAATACTTACAAATAAATACAAACTAAGGATGTTTGTCCTCATCTCAGCCTCAACCCACTTTGCAATACCTCTGCACATTCTGTCACAAATTTCCCTGAATTTTATTATCTTCCCACACCCATGTCAATATTCCCACAATCTTCCCAGGTCTTTCACACTTTGTACACATCCCCTGACACCTACCTGTGGGGGGTGCATATATATTTACACTAGGCACACTTATACTTATATACATCACCATCAACTGCCAATCACCTGCCCAACACCCACTGCTGCCACTTACTGTCCTGTTTATTTGGTCCATATCTCAGAATGTAACTGTTCAATTTACATAATTTATTTTTTGTTGGAAAGCCTAGGCTTACATCTGCCAGGCATTAATTAGTTTATATTTTTAGCTGATGTACTTATGTAGATATATATGACATCAACCATAGCAGCACTTCTTCACCCCCCTATTGTTAGCTCTATAAGCTTTCATAGCACATCCTGTGAGGTTTGTACACTATTTGTTTGTCTCAATAATATCAAATTTCCCATGGTATCAAAATGTGAGAATTTTGACATGACCTATTAACAAAAAATGTAGTGGGACCAAACCTGACCTCAAATACATAAACCAAATAATTATAAACATAGTACATGATGAGATATTTGTGATTTTCTCCCAGAGAACCAGCAATGGAAACATGAAAGTCAAAATCATAGTATGCAGTATTAGCATCAAGTGTGGACAGAGTGAATCTGACCCTGATCAAAATAAGCATATGCATGTAAACAATATGATTGTCACAGCAAGGAGCAGACAGTCTGGTGTATTTCTAATGACTATTGCTTTTTGGACCACATGAAGTCAATGATTATGTGAACTGGTGAAATGTGACATGTTGTCAACATGTAAGAAAAGTAGTCTGTGCCAATGATTATTACTTTTTGGATTGTGGGAAAATATAACATGTTGGTGAAATATGACAAATGTAGTCTGTGATGGAATAGAGTATGTGGGAATTGACTGAAAAAATCAGTATAGTTTGGGAATGCATACAGGAAGCTAATTTGACCATGGGAAAATTTGATGCAGTGTGAGAATATGTACAGGATATTATTCTGAATATGGGCAAATGTAGCTGTAGGGATATACATATACAGACAAATGTCCAGATGTGAGTGTGGGAATAATCTTTGCAATGTGGGAATGTGGAGAGGAAGTTGGTTTGAGTGTGGAAAATTTAATTGTCATGTGGGAATGTGCACAGGAAGTAATTCTGATTGTGGGCAAATGGAAATGTATACCAATGACCAGATGTGAGTGTGGGAATAATTAGTGTAATGTGGGAATATATAGAGGGAACAGGACTTACCAGGAGTCCCCAGGATTCCTGGAACCTTGAGTCCTGAGGAGTCCTGAGGAGTCTTTTGAGACTTTCTAATCCCTACCCAGTCCCAGGAATTCCTGCCAGAATGTGTGGGGCAGTGTAAAGACCTTGGAATGGCAGAAAGTGGTGCTGCCAGCTGTCTTTATATACCTGTCTGGTGTGCACACCATCTGCTGCTGGTGACATGACAGTAGTGACAGTTAGGGCTGTGACTCACATGTGACAACTTTGGCAGTGCCTGGACTCCAGGGACTCCCTGCCCAGTCCAGGTGCAAGGACTCCCTGGAATTGCAGGACTAGTCC
This sequence comes from Amanita phalloides, assembly GCA_032173475.1. Classification (NCBI taxonomy): domain Eukaryota; kingdom Fungi; phylum Basidiomycota; class Agaricomycetes; order Agaricales; family Amanitaceae; genus Amanita; species Amanita phalloides. Next base: position 7,912 of record JAENRT010000190.1, read on the forward strand.
AGGCACAGTCCAGGTCATTTTGGCTGGGGTTGCCTGCCAAACCATGATATGTGGAAATGCAAGGACAGTCCAGGCACTGTGCCTGGAGTCCATGTGGACTCCAAGGAATGCATGGGGGAGTGTAAAGACCTCCAGAGCTGATATTTCATGAGCATGTTGACAGCTTGGATGAAATATGGTCTGAAACAGTCCTCCTCATATGTGACCCTCATCACTTGATACCCAAGTAGGTGGCAAAAGTAATGCCCAAATGGCCTCCTCCCAGCTGTCACTGCTGTATGAGCCAAAGCAAATAATTCCCCTTCCTTTGTTAAAAGTTGTTGAATAAAAAGCTAGGTTTAGTTAGAACTTTCTCAAAGGCAAAAACAATAACAATAACACTGACATGGAAATCATGATGCAATTCCAGAGGGAGGAGAGCAGCATTCCTCATGATTCCATCAGTGAACCATGGGAGAGATGCCAGGAAAGGAGCAGTTGATTGAGGAATAACAGTAGATGATGACATGTTGTTGTGAATATGTTAAGCTTAGCACTCTTCATTCAACTATCAAGGGAAGTTTACTCACAGCCTGATTGAAGTGATGAAGTTGACTGTAGAGCTCTTAAATCAGTGGGTTAGGTAGAGCCAGGTAAACTGGACTTACAGTGCAAGGTGATGGTAGCAAGATAAGGGATAAAAAACTGTCACATGATGTGACAGCATTCTTCCCACATGCCAGGGTGTGGCTGTACACATGCATTACCACTACACTATGTTCAAATATGAGCCTGAGTCCCTTAGGTAGTGATGTACCAGCTTGGCTTGGCTCTCATGAACCCTAGCAATGGAACAATAAGATGGGTAAGGATGAGGGAAGGTCAAAACAACAAACTGGCTGGAAATTTGCAAGCTGGTAATCTGATAGGTAGCCTTGTGCTCAAGACTCAAATTGACTAGTTGTGATGATGTGATGCAAAGGCTGTTAAGCATGGCAAACACTTCCAGTACTACCACAACTTCTGATAAGAAGGATCTCTCTGCCAAAGTTGCAAATGTCCAGTACTTTACACTAAGCCACCTGTCCAGGTGGACTCCAGGCAAAGTCCAGCCAAAACTCCCAAAAATCTTGAAAGTTCATGTGGAGTCCACACCATGCTTGTTGCATGGACTCACCCTCAGATTGGTGTAGCCTGGACTCCATGTAGACTCCACATAGACTCTGATGACTGTCCAGTAACAATGCAAAAGTGCTTCAAATATTAAGAAACATGTTTTGCATTGTTTGTTTATGTTTGATTGATAATATGTCTTTACTTTCAACTGCACCATACAAGTAACAGTAAAATACACCTGTATCTTACATGTGCTACATATGTCACATTCTCTCAAAGTACACAATAACAGACTCCTGATATACCCTTGGGTGAGCACTTTACACTCCCCCCCCTTATTCCAAGATTCCAAGCTCAGTCCGAGCTCAGAGCTCAGAGTCCAAGTAGCCTACTCAGACTCCGAGCTAATTCCAAGCTCAGAAAAGTTGGCTCAGGACTCACCAAACTGGGAACTCATACTACAAGCCCAGTCCAAGTGTAGTCCAAGCCAACTCCAAGCTGAGCTCAGATTGGAGCTCAGAGTCCTAGGACTGACAATGCTTGGAGTCAGCTTGGACTCCGAGTGGAGTCCTAGCTCAGTGGGGCTGGGCCATGCTTGCCATGAGCCTTATATAACATTGTCTGCCTCCATGTTGTTGAGTAAGACTACCAATGTTTGGTAGTTCAATGCCTCCCTGTGTTCTGCTTCCTCAAGCCACCATTTACGAAGCAGCTTCTTGCACTTCTCCTGCATAAGCGCCTTCCACGCTTCTTCCTGTTCATGAATCGACGCCTCCTTGAGTTGTTCTGCCTCTCACTGAGCCTCACGCTCCAGTCGTCGTTTCTCCTTGTGCTGCTCTTTGAGCCAATGCCTATATGCCTTAACGTGGGCATCACATTGTCACCTATCCACCACAGCGGCAACCTTCTTCTGAACCTTTTTGGTTATTGCGCATCCTTGCGCCCATTCTGCCTCAAAGGCAACTCCAATCTCACCCAACATCATGTTGGCAAAAGGTAATATGTAGTGGAAAACTTGATCCATTGTGACAAGTGGCTCAAGTTTGATGATAAGGTGATGATAAGATTGCTGATGTAACAATCCACGGAATGCCTCATGTCAAAGGCATGTAATGTTCTGTAATAAAAATCTTTGACAGCTTCAGTCTCTCAGCACTACTGACAACTGTCTGTTCGTTTGGCTGTACAGGTGACGATCTCAGATGAGACAATGTCATCAAGGGGTCCAATGGTTGACTTGAGAGACATGGTGCCTGGGGCTGTCCTTGTGCTCAGTTCAAAGAACTGATACGTGATTGGTATTCCAAGACTGTTCTCCTTGATACACAGCACATCAAACAAGTTGTCTTCATTGTCAACCAACAGAAATCAGGCCCAATCTGTACTGGTGCACCTACACCATGTAGAGATGAGGGTCCTCCTGACTTTTTTGTTGTCTAGACCAAGGTCTTCGTTCACCGCACTGTTGGTCTCACTGACACTGCCTCTACAGCCAAGGGCGTACTCCGACACAACAGCTGTTTGTCACCAAGAAATAAGAAACAGTCGAAGTCGCCTAGAATGTAGGTGATATTGATGAAAGGTGGGGTGTGGTTCGCCTCGTGTAACAATGAGCAGAGTGTGCTCCTTGTTGTTGAGTCAAACAGTGAGGTAAGTAGCCTTACAATTATGTTAGAATGTTGTTCCACACAACCTCAAGGTTTAGAGAGAGAAGAGAATGAGAGCAATAGTTGGTCTGTGTATGACAGAAACAATTGTAAGGCTAAGGAGCACTACCTACTAACCATTCCTTATATACCTTTGACCTCATGTTCCCCATGAGTCAATCATGTGATCTCTCCCTCCTGACTCTCGATGACTCAACCATCCTATAGTCGCTGACATAACCTCCCTGTGGCTGCGTCTCTTATGTAATCAAGAAAATAAGAAAATAAAGAAATCATAACAATGGAAGTCCAGGCACAGTCCAGGTCCATTTTGGCTGGGTTTCCTGCCAAATCATGATATGTGGAAATGCAAGGACAGTCCAGGCACTGTGCCTGGAGTCCATGTGGAGTCCACAAGGACTGAGTGGGGGAGTGTAAAGACCCCAGAAAATCACATCATATCTAACTTATGTAATCAATGTATTTTCATTCTTATCTACATTACTAAACCTAATTTACTTATGTAATTAATCTATATACAATCTTATCTAGCTTACTAATCACATTTTGAAGAGGGGGAATGGCAGAAACTGGGTGCTGACAGCTGTCTTTATATACCTGCCTGGTGTGCACAGACCATCTGCTACTGGTCATGTGACATTACTAGATGGTGTTGAAGCATGTGTACTACATTTTAATGTATGTGATATATTCCTATGGGACTCCAATTAGTCTGATTTGACTCTGCTCCCAGTCCATCAGACTGTGTCTGATTTCATCCAATTTGACTCCAATGAAATGGTCAGACTAGGATTGGAGTCAAATCAGAGTGCAATAGGAATACTCTTCTCAAATCTTTCTTATCATGTTTCACTGTCCATGCCCCCAGCCTCCCTTGGTTATCTCTCACCTGTTTCCATAGTGAACAGCATTATTATGTAGGGCTCTGCTTGAATTACTCAAGGTCTTCCTGATCCTGTACTTGCTCAATCTCAGTGCCAGGGAATGAAATGGAATTCTATCCTTTCATCATGAGTCTGTCAAGGTCCTGTCTCTACCTAAGTCCAGACAAATGGAAGTCTGGTATGTGGAAGTACAGAGTGAGGGTGAGTATGGGAGGTATGGAGATGATGTCAGGACTCAGGTTCCTTGACTTTAGAGGACACGGGACAGAGTTTACAGAGTCTGTGATTGAGGTTTTCAAGTGTGGCTGTGAGGAGGATGTTGGAGTTGACAGGAGGTGGGGGGTCTGGGATGGGAGCTACAGGGGGGTTTGCTGGCTCATCATCAATAGGTGGGGTGGGCTGCCTGGAGGTTCTTCTTCTCCATCAGAGTCTGGCAGAGGTGGAACCTTGCCTTTGCCTTTGCATGGGCCCATCTGTGATGCTGATGCTGGAATGTTAATTGCTCCACAACCTGTAAGACTGCTGCTAGATGGTGCTGTGGCTATCTTCTTGATTTGAGGTGGCATAGGTGATACATGAGCAATGAGTTCAAAAATACTGTCAAGGTCCAGTCTTTACCTGGGTCTGGACAAACAGAAGTCCAGTATGTGGAAGTCTGGAGTGAGGGTGAACAGGGAAAGTATGGAGATGAAGTGGGGAGGGGGAACTTATCTGGACTTGGCTTCAGCATTCTTGGGCTGCACCTGCCACATGTATCTTGTCCAATTTCAGAGTTCTGGGAACAGAGTTGGATCAAGGTCATGGTCATCAAGTAGGATGTTGTGGACAATGTTAAGGACAAGGAACACAAGTGGAGTGGAAGAGGAGATAGGGAGAGAGAGGAACCAAGTCAAGAGGGGGGCACAATCTATGATTTTCAAACTAGAGTTTATGGTACATTATGTCACTTTAAGTACCTACTGAGTACATCATTGGAGTTCCAGAAGTGAGTGGAGGCCTCAGTAGCTTATTGATATGGGCTGAGTTGAGATAGCCACCAGACTATCTCAACAAGCATCCATAGAATCATGTATGTATGGTAATGGAAGATTTCAGTGCCATGGAGATGGATAGCAAAGTGAAATGTAGCAATGAACATGAAGCCCATGATGAAACATGGCAATGACAAGAAAGGAAACTAAAAGGGAATGGACTTAGTGAAGTATGAATGCTTAGTGGAGTCTGTGTATGTCTGGGATGGAAGTCTGGGGTTGTCTGTCATCCAATGGAAGTGTTTGCCAGGTACAAAGTTCAGAAGTCCATGTTGTAAGGTCCATATTGTGACCAGGATGTGACAGATGCTCATCAAGCATCCTCTGTCAGGCAATCATCAAGTGTCAGTAATACAGATTGAGAATGAACACAATGCCAAATGGAGGATGCAGGTACTCACAGATATGAGAGAGATGCTCCTTGGAGTAAAACCAATTGACTTTAAACCAAACTCTTTCATTTCTGTTTCTTCTAATATCTTTGAGGACTGCTCTCCAGTAGGTGGTGCTAGGCACCCAAGCTGTTGTTGTCTCATGTTTCTCTTATTCCCTATGCTTGCCTCATTTCTTTGGGGCACCTTTGCCTTTCTTGACCTTTCAACCTGCTCCCTTGCCTTTGTGGTGACTACCATGGTAAAAGCAACCTCAAAATTGTTTAATTGTACTTTTATCATTTTCAAACAAGTACAAACAAGTATAAGTCACAGCATTGTTCAGTACTTTACACTAAGCCACCTGTCCAGGTGGACTCCAGGCAAAGTCCAGGCAAAACTCCTAAAAATCTGGAAAGTCCATGTGGAGTCTATGTGGAGTCCACACCATGCTTTTTGCATGGACTCACCCTCAGATTGGTGTAGCCTGGACTCCATGTGGCACTCCACATAGACTCTGATGACTGTCCAGTAAAAATGCAAAAGTGCTTCAAATATTAAGAAACATGTTTTGCATTGTTTGTTTATGTTTGATTGATAATATGCCTTTACTTTCACCTGCACCATACAAGTAATGGTAAAATATACCTGTACCTTACATGTGCTACATATGTCACATTCTCTCAAAGTACACAATAACAGAATCATGATATACCCTTGGATCAGACTACTTTTCTCACATGTCACCAACATGTCACATTTTTGTACAATCCAAAAGCTAGAATCATGGCAATGCACTTGGCTTGGACCACTTTTTCACACCAGCTACAATTCAAAATTTCCTACAAGCCAGGCTCATGCTATGCCAATCATTTGAGATCACATTTCTCACAATTAACAGATGTTTGAATATCACCACCAGGGTAAATTTACTTCTCCTGCAATTTCCATTTGTAGAACATGCCATGAATCTGACTTTGGTGTGGCATGTCAGCATTGTCACACAAAACCATCAAGGAAAGGGTTATATCTCAGCAGTTCATTGTTTATGGATGTTTGCATACCATCACTAGCATCGAAATTTAACCCTCTGCAAATTTCATTGATAGAGCATGTCATGAATCTGACTTTAATGTGGCATATCAGCATTGTCACACAAAAACAGAAAAGAAATGGTTATATCTCAGGAAATCCTTTGTTTACACATATTTGCATGCCATCACTAGCATCAGATTTAAACCCTCTACAAATTTCATTAATAGAGCATGTCATGAATCTGACTTTGGTGTGTCAGAGTGCAGTGGCTGTGCTAAAAATGCGAAATCCTTGTAGTACTTTGCATTTATCTCAGTGAATATCATGTTTACACTTATTTGGTTTTCATATTCTTAGTCAACTTCACTCCTTCTACATTTTTTGTTAATAGGTTATGTGATTAATTTTCACTTTTTTAAACTGTGGGAAATGTGACACCAATTGTGACATGTGCAAAACAGTACCATACTTTTGTCAACTATATGCACATCTGATCTTATCTAATTTATGTAATCAACCTATATCCAATCTTATCTACTCTATTTACTGTATTGGACCAGCTTACTAATCAAATTATGAGGGGGAATGGCAGAAACTGGGTACTGCTGGCTGCAGTTGGCTTAGTGTAAAGAGCTCACATTGTTGATTATAACTGAAGTAACCCATGTTATCATTATCAGCAGGCAATTGATTGGTGGGAACCCCTGATATGCAATACATATTGTGGTTGTCATAACAAAGGACATTGGGATACATCAGTTATAGGATGGTGCACCTGTGGCCATCAAAGCAACTTTCCACATAACTGTTCTGCCCTTCCCTCTCATTCCCCTGCTCTATCTGAGCTTTGAAATATCCAGAAGAATCAGTGAAATGATGGCATTTTAAAATCCTGATCCCCCATTCTCTACAATATTTAGAAAAGATAAGTCCATTTTATGGCAGCAATACATAATAACAAATATAGCACAAAAAAATACAGTGTTCCAGGCTCATGACAATAGATCATGTTTAGCATGATGTCCACATGTACCAGGTAAATACCATTGAATGGTCTGGTGGTCTTCATCACTCTCATGCACAATGTTTGAGCAATCTGAGCTACAGGTCAGACCCTCCTCTTCATTGGCCTTGCATTTTCACAGACTATTCAATACAGAAGTAATTGATTGATTGCTTTACTCACCTGCATCTTCTTCCGAGTCCTCCTCATCACCCTGTCTGGTCCTTGTCCTTGTCCTTCTGCTGCTTCCTCTTTGCAGCCACATGGCCATGGTAACACCCTCATCAAAAGAAGCAGGTAGCTTTCCTTCCAAGGCAAACTTGTCCCCCCCAATCATCCCACTTTCTGTGTCATCTAAGAGCACTGTAGCCCCAGCCCTGGGCTTGATGACCAGGGCCCCACCTTCCCAATCATAGCTGTGTGCATCAATGTCTCCCCTCCTATTCCAACTTGGAGTATTCTTCCTGTACAGCAGAGCATCATACAGTGTACATACAACTGCATCAGGATTACAGCCTGCAAGGAAAGGCCTTTCCTTGCCAGAGGAGAATCTCAAAAACATCTACATCTGTAGATGTTGATTCCTCAGTGACAACCCAGAATGCCCTGAACCACAGGATAATAAGCCTAGAATGTTTTCTTGCATCAATGAGCAAGATCCTTTCTATGGTTCCCATTTGTTCCACCTCATCACAAGATCCAGGATGGAGGAAGAAGAGAATCAACCCTATTAGGTCATGCTGCTGTATGACATCTACAGTACTTTCCATACAGCCCCCTTTCCAAGTGGATTCCAAGTGAATACTATGTTAACTAAGAGTATAAGTAACTAACTACTTAATTACCAAGTAATCATCAGTACTGGTCATTTAAACTGCCCACATTACATTGCCCCACCATACAAATAATAGTCAACTAACCTCCTCCTACATGGTCAGAACAGCTTCCTGTGCATATTCCCACTCTTCCTTAATTTCCCACAGAAGGGCTAACTTTCTGTATGAATTCCCACACTAGACTAAATTTTCTCATGGTCCAATCAACTCCCTACACAAAACTAACTTCTCACCCCATTTGTCATTAACAGAAATGCAATTTCCCACAGATGAAAAATGAAAGTTCATCATAATTGCCATACCAGCCATCTGGTAATAACAGTTCAAGTTCTGGGTTCCTGGTTTATCAGTCAATTGTTACTTATGTCCATTACAGAGGAAAAATAAAAGGTCACCATAATTGCCATACCAGCCATCTGGTAATCACAGTTCAAGTTCTGGGTTCATGTTTTATCAGTCAATTGTTACTGTGAATATTCCCCACCAATCAAGTAGAATAATTTTGGTGGAGATATTTTCTGCTCCTTCACACAGAATACTCATTTTTGATTTAGTTCAATACACATACAACCTTTGAGGTGACTTGAATAAACTTATATTCAATCTGTTTCATTCAGAGTTTGTACAATTAAATACAGTAGACTACAGTGCTGTAATGCCAAGACTAAGCTAGTCAGAATCACTGCTGTCACTGTCACTGTCACTGTTACTCATACTGAACATTTCTTGCCTTTTTATAACATGGTTGGTATGATAGCATAGCATGGCATGTAGGAACCAGTTGAAATTTCCAGCTGTCATTCTGTTTAAGATGGGCTCAGAACCACCCAACCATGCATTTAACTGTTCACATGCTTGGGTATTAAATGCATGTTTTTGATAAGGTTGTCCATTATTGTCTGTCCCCATAACAACCAGGTTTGGTGCTGATCCATCTGTTGGTGCAGGATTGCACCAAGTACAGCATAAAGCATCTGTTGCCTTGTGGTTTGTGTAGTGGTATGAGTCAACAATAACCTGTTTGTTTTATTACACCTTTCCCAACTACCATTTGAAACACTTCTTCTTAATACAAGGCATGCCTTATCAACACATACATAGTCAGGTCTTGAATCAATATCAGGATAAACATGTTCTAGGAATTGCAGGATATTGCTTGGCGACTCAGACTTTGCAAATTTGCACCATGCAATTACAACTCCACATGGGGCACATATTGTTTCAACACAGTAAATTTGAGATGGCATGAAGGCATCTCTGTCTACTCTTCCAATATGTTCCTCATCATGTGGCTGCAATTGTTGCTCCTCTTGTTGCCCTTGAATCCATGGCAAACTCCCATCTTGCTGCCTTAGTGCTCTCCAATACCCAGCTAATTTTGTCCTTCCATGAGCCTGCATGAATCTGTCCTACTTTGCCTGGTGATCTTGGCAAGCCAGTGTTCCCTCAACTTTGACATTTCTGCAGTTTGCTGCATGGCATTCTGCTCCATATCTGGCATTGTGCTCTGCACAATATACATGTCCTCTTGCATTTTCTAGTTGATTTGAACACTGTGGGAAAGCACAGATTGTGTGTCCCATAACAATTCCATCCACTACAACCATCTTTACAAGTGTTTCACCTTCAATAGGTTGCTCTGGTGCATGTGTTGCACCAACAGGCCTCCTGTTTTTTGAGCACATTCATCACACACATGCCCATGAGAAGCACTAATTAAACCACCACCCCCAATGCATAGTATGCTTCTTTCATTACTTCATTTAAGGGAAGGTTGTCCCTCAATGTCACATTTACACCACCCCCCAATGCATAGTATGCTTCTTTCATTACTTCATTTAAGGGAAGGTTGTCCCTCAATGTCACATTTTTACACCAGACATAGATCCCATGAATCTGATTGACTCCTGAATAAATGCAACCCATACTTGTCTGTGTCTCACTTTACCAGAAGATGAATCTCCACCAATGAAAACATTGTTCCAGAATGCTGTATAAGCTGCAGTTGATCCATGGAAGTGATATATACCATTTATAACTGCAAAAGTGAACCTTCAATCAACCCATAATTGTTTCCCAATTTTTAAATACTTTGCTGAGTTCAGATATATCCTGTCATATTGACCTGCTTGTGTAGAAGGTGTGCACTCATGATCAGCATAGTATGTTGTCCTGCAGGTATTGCAAAGCCCTGCCAACACTTGAACATCTTCATAGACAACAAAGTCTTTAATTAATGTAACAAATGGGATGTCTCTTATCATTGTCCCCATAATGAGAGAATGTGGCTTGCATGTCATTGTTTCACAAGCAACAGTATCTGGACATATAATATGGATAGGCTGAATGTTTTTATGTGAGATGGGCTTAAGCTTTCTAACAAACTGCCCAGTGTCATTGTATGGATGCAGTCCCAATAGTCTTGCCAATTGGTCAAGCTTCAATGCCAACTCAGTTGTGTTGTGTTGCCTAGCTTGTGGTTCACTGCTACCCTCACCATTATTGTCAAGTTTTTCATAGAGTGGCTGTGCAAGAGCTTTAATCCATGGAGTTGCAGATGTAGACCTTTCCTCCTTGAATTTACCTTTTTGTTGACATCCATGCAGGTTTAGCAACTGCACATTCTCACAGCACTTTACACTCCCCCACATGTCCTTGTGGAATCCAGGTAAAGTCCCTGCACTCCAGGGACTGTCCAGGTTCAGTCCAGACACAAGCAAGGTCATTGTAGGGAATCCAGGTTCAGTCCTTGTGGAGTCCTGGTACAGTATGTATTTTGCAAAAACAGTGTTTAGACACATTCTCCCAGTAATTTACACTCCCCACATTAATCCCTGGACTCCCTGGGACTCCCTGCATTTTCTGGTTAAACTGTAAGAATTGATAAGGAGTCCCTCTAGACTCCTGGTACTCATCCAGAGTAGCAGTTGAAAATCCAGTCCAGTCTTGTTTTTAGCTCAAATCATAGAGACCAAGACAGCAGGACCATCAGCAATCTACCAGCACCTACAATCACATGCCAGCACCCTCACCAACTCACCTGCACCTTCACTGTCACCATTTTGATTCAGTAGATATTATTTAAAGAATAGAAGGCAATCAAACATAAAATATAGCTGAACCTTTGTGTTGTAAGCTCCCATGCCTATCTGTAAGCATCCATGCCAAAACTGTCATGACTCATCTCAAACTCTTTTTCTCTAAGTCATTTTATTTTGTTTTCATTAAAGGTGAACCAATCTGTCCATTATGCTTTCCCTTTGACTCATACAAACTATTATTAGTATAGGGTATAGTGAGCCTGGACTCCATGTGGATTCCATGTAGACTCTAATGACTGTCCAGTAAAAATGCAAAAGTGCTTCAAATGTTAATAATCATGTTTTGCATTTTTGGCTTATGTTTGATTGATAATATGTCTTTACTTTCAACTGCACCACCATACAGTAAAATATACCTGTACCTTACATGTGCTACATATGTCACATTCTCTCAAAGTACACAATAACAGAATCATGATATACCCTTGGGTCAGACTACTTTTCTCACATGTCACCAACATGTCACATTTTTCTACAATCCAAAAGCTAGAATCATGGGAATGCACTTGGCTTGGACCACTTTTTTCACACCAGCTACAATTCAAAATTTCCTACAAGCTAGACTCATGGTGGTAACTTGATCAATGCATCCTGGACCATGTTCCAGATGATGTCATGTCTGTGACCAAAGCTGTCACAAATCTTGACCCACTTGATATTTGAGAAAAGCATGATCCCTGCAGTGTCAATTAAGGTTCCAAATGGTACTATACAACTAGCATAAGGTATATATTGTACATATCTAAAGTCTGGTGCAGATATATGAACTGAGGAGCCTGCTATGATGACATTATTGTGTCACATGCCAGGTATGTAAATCTTCCCATTCATCCTCATCAATTCCTGTAAAGTCAAATATCTCTTCCCCTTCCTTGTTTACCTCCTCCTGGCCCTTATAAGGGTTCCATTCACCTGCATGATACATATCAACAGCATCCTGCAATGCCTTCCTGAGTTCTGAAATCTTGCTTCTTTTGGTTAAATCTTGCATGTTTGGGGCACCTGCTGCCTTGAAGGCACTAAAGTGATCCCTGAGCTTCTCTCCAGCAAGTTTTACAACTTCATCTCTGTGTAAAAGGAGTGTGATACTTGCAATCTTAGCAGCACTCTTTGCCACTTTCTCTTGCTGTTCTTGTGCTGCTTTCTGCTTCCTAGCTATTTTTTCCTCTGCAAATTGGATGGTCTCAAATTCCCTTTGTTTGTCAACACCCTTGAGCTTCCAAGCCTCCTGGTGCATAATTTTGAAATTCTCAGGGACAGTAAACTTTGCTTCCATGAATGCCTGGGTTTCATTGTGATGAAACATTGCCTGTGCATTATATTGAAGGCCAGTCAGCTGTAATGAACCCAGGGCTCCTTCATTGACATCATTTGTAGTTGGAAGCCATGCCATGTCTTTTTCCACTACAGTAGCTTCATCAATTAGACCACCTGGTGCAAATTCTGATGAGAAGCATTTCCATCCCTTGGCAGCCCCTCTAAAGAACTTCACAAGGAGTGGTTGCAAGTGAGGTAAGTCTGGCTTTATTTTTTGTATGGGATTGATAACCTCAGGTGACTTCCAAGGTAAGCCATTAACTGTACCCCTTTCATGAGATGCATCAGAACCAATTAGCAGTGCAGGGTCTCTGGTGATATTTATATGAGCATACACTTTGTGATGAAAGGGGCCCATCTCTAGCATGTTACTATGGTTTCCACAAATCTCATTCATGTATGGGTGACCAGCAGGTTGAGCATAAATGGCTAATACTGCAAGTTCTGTCAATGTTGCTTGGCAGTGTAAGGCTTCCCATAGATTTTTTCCATGTGACTGAACTGCTTTGCCTGCTTCTTATTGACAGCAAAATCCAGATATTGCAGGATCAATTCCTTGTGTGACAGTAAGACACCAGCAGCCTCACAGTATGACTGATAATGTGTGTTGGAGGCCCACCAAAAATGAAACTGATTATGATGTCCTTTTTTATCATCTTTATGATTAAGTATTGCACCAGCTATCTGTGCATTTTTATACCACCCTTGGCAGTCATCTCAAATGCACATTCTTGTGCTGGAGTCACAACATCCTGGTCTTGGGGGATCTCTTTTAATACAGCTGCATTGTCCCTGTTTGCCAATAGGATTGGTGGTGTGATGTGATTTTCATCCCACCACATAGCCATCTCAGTGTAACCAGCTTTGTGCCACCCACATCCAGCCCAAATAAAAAGCTTCAGAGTCTTTTTCTGAGCATCTGAAAGCATTGCATATGCATCTTTTCCAAGTTCAATGATAGCCTTTTCAGTCATCCTGGCTATGCTCTCTTTCTGTTCTTGTTCATGTAAAGTTTTCCATTTATCCTGCCTGGTCCTTGATCATCTGATCATATGCCCCTAGAAACTTTGGTAATAACTCTGCACTTGTTGAACCAACAAGAGTGTCTTCTCCCAGTTTCTGATACATTGCTTCTATCTTCCTCTTTTCCAATGCTGCAACATCCTTTTTTTCCTTTGCACAATGGTCTGTACAAGTTTGGCAAATAAGTCNCTTTGTGCCACCCACATCCAGCCCAAATAAAAAGCTTCAGAGTCTTTTTCTGAGCATCTGAAAGCATTGCATATGCATCTTTTCCAAGTTCAATGATAGCCTTTTCAGTCATCCTGGCTATGCTCTCTTTCTGTTCTTGTTCATGTAAAGTTTTCCATTTATCCTGCCTGGTCCTTGATCATCTGATCATATGCCCCTAGAAACTTTGGTAATAACTCTGCACTTGTTGAACCAACAAGAGTGTCTTCTCCCAGTTTCTGATACATTGCTTCTATCTTCCTCTTTTCCAATGCTGCAACATCCTTTTTTTCCTTTGCACAATGGTCTGTACAAGTTTGGCAAATAAGTCAACTGTATGGATAATACTTCCATATCATTGTCCCATAGGAGATCTGATCAAAAAGTCTGTGATTGTCTCCAAAGTTTTATCCCAGTCCCACAGTGACTGCTCACTTGTGCCATCAAGTGATGCCATTATTCCAAGAAAATGTGTAGTTTGCCTAGCACCATCCAGTACTTTACACTCCCCCCCCCCTTCTGGTAGGAGTCCAATAGGATTCTGACAGAATTCTGGAAGTATGAAATAAAATGTTGGAAAACATGTTGTGCCAAATATTTATGTTTGCTTGTTCATATGTATGCTTGTCTGAAAGGTGATATAATATGTATTATGTTATACATGACTAGTGCAGCCATTTACAAGCTACTACTCTCACTACTATTGTTATTACCATGAACCTCAGCCTTTGTGAGCTTCTTGCACACTTGACTTGTATGATATGTACATTAGAAACTATTACAAGAAATGTACTACACATTCTTCAACACCATCTAGTAATGTCACATGACCAGTAGCAGATGGTCTGTGCACACCAGGCAGGTATATAAACACAGCTGTCAGCACCCAGTTTCTTGTTTCCTTGGTGACTGATTGAATATTTTTATTCTGAAATGAGGATGCTGATGGGGATTGGTTTTATGTTTGGGGCAATCCCTGGAGGTGTGTACCTGTGTTCCACATCTGAAGCACTTCCCAGTCTTCCTGTATTCCTCCTTTTGTTTGTCACTAAGCTGTCCAAAGGGCAGGGTGCTGATGATTCTAGTGTTACGACTATATCTATTTTTCCTTATTTTTCTATATTTTATCCAAAGGCCTACGGACACAGGACGACATACCAATATGCATAGGGGCTAAGGGGATCTGTTATGGAAGAACCGATTAGGTAAGCCATGGGTGGCTGTACAAAGGTCTAGGTATAAGGGCCCAGAGTAGTCTGGCTATGGAGGGGTCTAGGCTGTTGCTGCATGTGCATAGCCTTGGAGGCAGTGCAGTCTGTGCGCACAGACCAGGGGCTGAGGTATATAAGGAGGTGTGTCTGTAGGTAGGAGTCCTAAGACTCTAGATAGTTTGCTCTTACCCAGCTTACTGGTCTATTGTGTCAATACATCTCATCTCCGTTATCATTCTCTCTGAGACCTGTGGTTGTGGTGGGATCCGTCCTAACATAATCTAGAGTCTTTATACCACACCTCTCGCCATCGTTGGCAACCACACCAAGCATCATTTGCTTGTCACTGTGCGCACTCTCAACGAGTTCCCTCAAATTTGCCCATCTGACCTCTGTCCACACTCTGTTGGTGTGACAATGAGCAGCTCTCGAGGAACACCATTGACATCGACCACAGATAGACTCCTTGATCGTCATCAGGGACTACTACCATAAGGTTACTGTCGACAAAAGGCATTTGGACGAGAATAGTCCTGTGTGATTGAAAGTGCAGGCAGGCACTGGTCAACAGGCTATACCATTTGTTTCGGAAAAGCTCAGGAACGAGTGAAAGCAATCTACTAGTGTGCCGTGTAGCAAGGAGAACGTCTGAGATACAGATCATGTATCAGATCTAACGATCTGAGCACGACGGACACTCAAGTGAAACCCAGGCACACACTTTTAGGTGTCAATGGTGGGATTAAATCCAAGAATTGAGTGTGGTGTGTTTATTGACCGCATCAAAGATATCTACATTACGGAAGCGTGGAATATTGAAGACAGACAACAGCCTTTTTACTTAAAAAGGTCTAGGCAACAATTTAGGGATGCAAACAGGCAATCTCTATTCAACCTAATCATCCCCCCCGTGCGGGCCTCACTCTTGTGCAGGCTGGTAAAAAAATTCAAAATTTGAATGGGCACAGGAGTGCGCAAGAAGAAGTTACTTGGTCAGTCACCACTGTCACTGACAAAGACAAACGGCAACGCCCATGCTTCGGGCATACTACCAAGGAACAGGGCGCAATACAAGAGTGCTGGCCACCAAACAAACAACAACAATGTGCTGCAATGATGGCAGCATGCACAGGAAGTTCTCTGCGAACAGGAGGATGCTTGGGAAGAACTTCTCAAGCAGTGTCAGGAGGATCTCTGACAAAGGAAACAGCTTGAGAAAGAACTTGCCAAAACAGAACAGGACAGGCAGACCCTGGAGGGGCTGCTAAACGATATGGATCTGGAATCCGAAATCCAGCAACGACTGTTTGACATGCTGTCAAACATCCAGCTCCTGTTGATGGGCTGGAACATCATTACATTATGACACAACGGCTTGGTCTTGTCAGCCAAAGAGTGAAATCAGTTGATGCACGCCGAAAACGGGAACATTAAAACCTGTAGCTATAACAGGGGAATGGCCGAGATCACTAATCAGGAACAATTGGATGGGAAACGACTCAATCCATACATGAAGGTGCGTATCAAACCCAAAGAATATCAAAAGTAACAGACACCACAAACACGCCATTTCTGTGCTTGCCTAATCATGACATGAAGACCCCTGGTACATCTCCTTTGGTAGGAACTTGCAAAAACTTTCTCAAACTCATTGGGGAAGACATTGCCCGTACACAGAAAAACTGGGTCAAAGCATTGACTTGTCCAAGACTGGGCCGAGCGCATAGTGTCATGGACATCCCCGAAGTCAGCCCTGGCGACAAAGCGGGTACTGCTAAACATGTACTGTTTTTAAAAGGAGTTTCTATAAACAAGTTTGATTGGCCTGCCTGGCAACCATCACTCAGATGCCTGTCTTTGGGAACCCGAATTGCGGCGATGAGACCATTAAGTTGGTCTCCAGGACCATCACAAAGCTAGCATGTACCCACGTCTTGAAAAGGCAGCATTGCATCCACATAGAGGATGAATCCTATACCTGGAAGGACATGAAAACAGAATGGAGGCAGCCATGGCAGAAAATATAGCAAAGTAACACTCGATTTGGCAGACACAAAGGAATCCCGAAAGGGAAAAGGCCATGCTTTCAACCATTCAGTCCTGGGTAGAAGGGACAATCATCAATGGATGCTCAACGCCAGCACCATGTCATATGCCAAGGTGGTAACTGCTCGTACTGGACTAGCCAAGTCGCTAACCAGGACCTACAGGTGCAGATGCCACTTGGTGCACGGCGAAAGTCCCATGTGTTGCAGATGGTTTCCACGGATACTGAACACAGACAGGGGTTCCAATGAGGAAAAGCAAACGGACAATTACAACTGGAAAAGGTAAGTTGAAAAGGAGATAAGTATCCTACCCATATCCATGACCGGCTCATACAAAAATATATTACATCTGATGTACGGGAATACTGCTATTTGATTTTGATTCAAAGTCACTTTGGGACCATGTATGAAATGGCCAGCATTTTCCTCAAATTCAGGAAAATCAACTTGTGGGATCAAAACCTTAGAAATCCTAATGGACATGTACACATCAGATGCACAATATGGTACAACGATTGTTACCGATAATTGAGCAACACCCACGGGGCCTAGAGGCTGGGATATGATTAGATCGTAGTACGATTGGGTCATGACCGTAAACATAGTGGGTTGCCCTGGATTGGGATGATGTTTGGACTGATACATGAAGAGACCCCGAGTAGCCCTTGTTAAACAACCGAGTTCTGGTTTCTACATATCCTAATCAAACAATGTTATTTGGGATCTTATTCAACTGGACCAACAATTTCCAACAGTCAATAAAATCTTGTCCTGGCAAATACCGCCTATTGCGAAAGCACAGTG
>JAENRT010000192.1:0-33465 GCA_032173475.1 Amanita phalloides
AAATCGCTCCAGAATGTCCTTGCTTTCACCATCACAAACACAAGATTGGCAGAGAGACTGTCATCCATGTATTCCCACAACATAATATCATGTATTCAGTCTTTATATGGCAATCCCAAGTTTACCACCACCTCATCCATAGCCTGAGCGCCATTACACTCAGCCTCAGGCCTGGTGAATGAAAGACTTGTGTTTTTCATGACATGCATACAGGGATGTGTGGTGTGGCAAGTTCAGGTAAGAGGCCATCAACAATGTGTTGACTATTCTCATTGGTGAGATTCTAGATGGCAGTGGAGTCTCTTAAGCCAGGGCACAACAATCATCCCTCTTATCATCGCATCAGATCGCACCCAGGTTACTTTATTCAGCAGTAAAACAGCCTACCCTGTTTACCTTACAATAGGGAACTGCCCAAGGAGAATTAGACATAAACCATCACATCAAGGCCAAATTTTGCTAGCTTATTGTTACGATTTCTTTATTTTTCTATTTTCCTTAATTACATAAGACGCAGCCACAGAGGGGTTATGTCAGCGACAGTAGGATGACTGAGTCATCGGAAGTCAGGAGGGGAGGATCACAATGATTGACTCATGGGGAACATGAGGTCAAAGGTATATAAGGAGTAGTTCATAGGTAGTGCTCCTAGCCCTTACGATTGGTTTGTGTCGTACCACACAGCAACTATTGCTCTTCTCTTCTCTCTCTCATCAACCTTGAGGTTTATTGTTGAATGACCTTCTAACATAATCGTAAGGCTTTACACTCACTGTTTGACTCAACGACGAGGAGCACGTCCTGCTCATCATTACATGAGGCAAACCTTTGTTCATCTTTTGTCGACATCGTTCCACGTTCTGGGCGACATCGACTGCGTTTTATTCTTTGGCGACAAACAACTATTGACAGAGTATGCCCTTGGCTGTAGAGGCAGCATCAGCCGAGTCCAATAGTGTGGCGAGTGAAAACTGTGATCTAGTGATAAAACAGTTGGGAGACCTTCGTCTCTACGTGGTGTAGGTGCACCAGTACAGACCGAGCCTGATTGCTGTTGCTGACAACGAAGAAACTTGCCTGACATGACGTGTATCAAGGAGAACAAGTCTCGGATACCAATAACGTATCGGTTCTCTGAACTGAGCACGAGGACATCCGAGTGAAGCCCGGGCACCACGTCTTGCAAGTCAACTGTTGGACATCTTGACGACATCGTCTCATCTGAGATCGTCATGTACAGCTGAACAAACGGGTAGTTGTCAGTAGTGCTGAGAGACTGAAACTATTGAAGATTTTGTTACAGAACAATACACGCCTTTGACACGAGGCATTCCGCGGGTTGTTACATAACAATCTTATCATAATCATATCATCACACCTGGGTCCACTCGTCACAATGGATCAGGTTTTCTGTTATGTGTTACCTTTGCCAACATGACGTTGGTGAAATCGGAGTTGCCTTCGAGGCAGAATGGGTTGCATGGATGCGCGATTACAAAGAAAGTACAGAGGAAAGTCGCTGCTGTGGTGGACAGGTGACAACGTGATGCCCACGTTAAGGCATATCATTGTTGGCTCAAGAGCAACAAAAGAGAAATGATGACTGGAGCGAGAGGCTCAGCGTGAGGCGAACAACTCGAGGAGGCATTGGTTCGCAAGCAGGAGGAAGCGTGGAAGGCGCTTATGCAGGAGAAGCGCGAGAAGCTGCTTTGTAAATGGCGCTAGAGGAGCGCAGAACGCAAGGCGGCATTGGACTACCAGACATTGGTAGATTTGCTTAACAACATGGAGGCGGACTCCGTAATCTGAAAAGCATTGTTCGACACACTGTTGATGTTCAACTTATTAACACGTGGATGGAACGTCATCACATTGAAACATGAGGGATTGGTCTGTCCGCTGAGGAGTGGAATCGTTTGATGCATGCGCTGAATGGAAACATCATGAAGCCGCAGCAGTATGCCCGTCAGGAACGAACAAAGTCTGAGTCAGTCCAGTATTCACCTTATGAGAAAAAGAAGGTGTACACCATTTACAAGCGGAACCCGTTACTCCCAAAAAACTACAAAGGGTTGGGAGTCATGGGCAGCCAAAACATTGAGCTTAGATTACTTTCTTCTGCAGTAGGGAGGGAACATAGAGGAGCAGACGAAGCGAATTGTAGAATGGGCGGACAGAGTGGAGTCCAAATTACCAGGCCAACCGGGTCATTATAAACGAATGGCAGCCAAACCATGGAGGGAAAGGGGATACTGTTACATGTATCTCTTCGAGCCAAGATATTACAACAAGTATAAATGGCCGAAATACCTACCATGGAAGAGTAACATCATGGGCACCAATCCTGGAAAACGGGATGTCAGTTTTGCGATTCGTGATGGAGACAGAGACGGGGTTTATCATATCTATCCTGGCAATGAAATTCTACTTGAAGAAAACACCGCAATACAAGTAGAAACGCCATATAAATGGGAAGATATCGATATGTATGGAAAGAACTACTGGTGGAAGAAGATCACTCTTGGCGCAGCCAAGAATGACGAGGAAGTTGTATATCCAAGGTGGACTTATGCGCAGGCGGTACAGTCCAACCACTTTCAAGGGAGCTGGCAGATGAGTTACATGCCAGTTCACAACAAACTGGTTTGGGGAAACCGTTGGGGCAACTGGTTCAAAAGGAACTAAGGAAGAGATGCGAATGTGACTAGAGGCTGTACATCCACCCAGCTATATCGATATAACAAAATGGAATCAACAGTGTGACACGCTAGTCAAGGGGTGTTACCACACCAAGAGGATTCACTGGGTCGGGACGGAGACTCTGGGACTATGTTATCTTCGTTTATTCAAACAACAGTACTGGCGAGCATTCGCATGGCTGTATAATCCGTATGGGGAGAAATATGTGGTGTACGAAACCGATATGAGGGATCCGGACGTCAGGGTAAAAGTAACCTTCAATCAGAGGGAGGCGAAATTCCATGTAGAACGTAGCACATGGGGAAAGAGTGCAAAAGAAGTGTTGGAGGAGTATGGAGGAGATAAATTGGTCCAACAGCATTACTCGGTCGGAATTTAACATTACGGATGCACTTATACAGGCATTGGTGGGACTCATCACTGTGGCAGTAGGAATATTGGACATGCTGCAAACGCTACAGCATGGAATGCTCATACGGATGCTGAGCGAACAGAACAAGGAGCACAATTGGCCAATGTGATTAATCAGGTCAATAACACCTTACATCCACTGTGTGATCCTGCACCCACCTTGAAAATGGAAATGCCGGAAGTGTACGAGGGAGATCCAAGGAAATTGGCAGCGTGGTACAGATGATGGAAAATTACTTCGAAATTAGTCCGGGGTGACAAATCCAAAGCAAAGGATGATGATCACACTGCAACGAGTAAGGAGGGACGGGACAATAGGGCAGGAAATTGGTCAGTGCAAAGACAACGAACAGGCCAGAATTCGAACCGAAATAACGGAACGAAATGCTATGCCAAATGTGTTATGATGACGAGTCGTCGTCCAATCTAATCAATGACGTAATGCCACGAGGATTGTCCGAGACAATAACAATGAAGAGTCTGGCAAAACGCGATTGAGTAGACAGCGCTAAGTCCGACGAAGGAGACTCAGGCTTGAGACGAGTGAGGCGGATGAGAGCGCTTGAACAACGACTTTGACAATCTCACCAGAACTTAGAGTTCCCAGAGATGTAACTTGTGTATTACAAGCTAAGTCGAACTTAAGGTTCAACCTAAGACAAACTCTCGTATTTATACGTAAACCTACTGTCTGTAAAAGGTAGTGAACGTGTTAGAGAATGATATCATAGCTATGAGATCATAATGCGTCATTAGTGATATCATAGCGACGTCATAGAAATGAAACGATGGTAAGCATATGTCATAGATGAAAAGGGTCACGCTTATGTGAGCGGTGACATTGCATAATCATAGAGGAGATGTGGCGATGCATAGATAGTCAGGAAAGGAAGGTGCTGACATAAGAAAATGAAAATGTTCGCATAGGTTGTAACACTAGCTCTCCTTTAGAGAACTTGTCCACAAGTACTAATCCGATATAATACAAAAGTGAAAACAAAGTCGAGGGCTTACTCGACATTATTAAATTCGGTTTCGGTCCACCAGGCTGGTTTTCCGAGGCGGAATTCTTCGTCATCGCTATCTGGGCGATTTCGGTTATTAAACCAAGCACGGCGTTCGTCGTCATTATCAAAGGTGACTGTTCCAGGGCGGGTTCCCTGTTGATATCCTTGGCGCGTTCGGCGGGTTGTGCGTGGGCGAGTAGGAGGTGGGCGCGAAGGGCGAGGCGGTTGCTGACGTTCGGGGCGTGCTGATGGTCCAGGGGTTGATCCGGCATCAACGGTTCGGTTACTAATAGGTCTAGGGAGGATTGCTCGGCTAGGGACATGCTGTGATGTCAGGTGTCCTCGGGAATTGCAGATCATGCACTGAGGGCGACATGGTTGCTTTCGTGGTGCCTGTGGCATTATGGGCGTGTTTCCTCTCTGTCTAGGCGGAGTAATGGGATTAGCTGATGTGAAGACAATCGGGGGATTAATGGGTATAGCGGAGGACGTGGATCCTTCTGGTCGTCCTGTTGCGAGAGGGGTCCTCGTCATAAGCGGCACAGTAGAGTCGAGTTCAGCAAGAGTCTGAACTACTACTTGCGTTTCATTCCCATTAAGGATAGTGCGCGGCGTGGCAATCGGTCTCGGTGGGAATTTATCGTTTACCAAACTAGATGCGGCTAGGGTCTTGTTTTTCGCTTCTTCAATTTGTCCAAGGATGTCGCCGATCCGATCTTGAATTTCATCTGAGATGTCGATAATCTCATGTCGATTAGGAACGCAGTAAATGGGGTTGAACCAGGAATTGATCTTGATCAAGTTCCTGACATCATTGATTTGGGGGAGGATACGTATACGGTTAGCTCGAACGAGCTTGATGGCGCCAATGATGTATCGTTCAATGTCGGTTATTAATAGGCGGCGGAGGAGATCCAGGGCAAGTTGATCGAGATTGATCTGGATGGACTCGGTGAGTTCCCACACTAGGTGGTTGATGTTGATGAAAGTTTCGACGAGGTGAGTACAGTCGAAGTTTGTATACTCGATGGCGATCTGTCTGATGGCGATGGCGTGTGGTTCGCTGGAAAGTATTCTCCAGACTTGTGCAAGACGAACAATGATTGCTTGATCCAGTTTGATCCGGGCGAAAGCGCAGGTTCTCCTAATTCGACCAAGTATTTGTGGATAGGTAGCACAAGAGACAAACACCCTGAAAATCCATGAGCCTCGAGTTGAACGGTTCGTGGGCCTCCAGCTTCCGTCTGATGTAAAATATCTTGTTCTGCTACTGCTGGTAGCTTGGCCTGCCATCTAGCTGACTGTTTCTGTTGCCATCTTCGTATCCATCGGCGTGCCATGAATGTGTCCCTGACTACTCTCAGGTACCACATGACTAGAGTCTGATCTCGTAATTCCTGTTGGTACGTCTTCTCGCAGTGGGCGAGGAGCGAGATTTGGGCGTAGGTGTCGCATCGTGCGGCGTCGGCGTAACGGACTACGAGGGTCATTGGTCTGTGGATATGTGACTCCGGCACGATGTCATTAGGGTCGAAGTCGAAGGGTGTCATCGCGTGGATCAATAAGCCTGGGGGGTGTAGCGTTGAGCCTAGCGATGAAAGGGTTTAAGGGATCGTCCTGCTCATCGACTGCATGGTAGGTGAGTAGATATGTGCAATGGGCGAGAGAGGAGCGGAAGACATTAGTTTCGGTTTTGTTTAGCGATGCAAGATTGCTGGGCTCAATGGAGTCGTCTTCTGCTTTTATATGTCTCTAGAAGTTCTTCCGCATTTGTCAAGTGGTTCGGTTCCCAAGTGTTATTGACGTGTCATAACCTTTCCATTTGACGAATCTCTCTCAACAAGAAAAAAACAACAAAAAAAAAAAAAAAAAAAACCAACCGCACCACACCAACGGAGGGGGAGGACACCAGCAGAGCAGATCCAGTTCAATGAGAGAGGTTATGACACGTCACATAACACTTGGGAAACACGAACGCAACTTGATACAAATGCGGAAGAACTTCTAGACGACATATAAAAGCAGAAGACCGACTCTCATTAGCCCAGCAATCTTGCACGTCGCTTAAACAAACGCGAAATCTATATGTCTTCATGCTCCTCCTCGCCATTGACACCATATCTATCACCTTACCATGCAGTCGATGCAGCAGGACGATCCCTGTAACCCTTTCATCGCTAGGGCCAATCTCAACGCTACACCCCCGCCAGGTTATTGATCCACGTCGATCGACACCCCTCTCCGAACTTCGCACCCCTATTGCACACGTCGTGCCGGAGTCACATATCCCACAGACCTATAATGACCCTCGTGTCCGTTACGCGCTCGACGCCCACGCTCGACAACGCCAAATCTCCTCCTCGGCCTCGCGAGAAGACGTACCAAAAGGAATTACGAAGATCAGACTCTAGTCATGTGGCTAGCCTGAGAGTAGTCAGGGACACATTCCAGTCGGACGCTCCGCCCATGGATGACCGAAGTGGCACAGAAACAAGTCAGCGCACGATGGCCAGCCAAGCTACGAGCAGTAGCAGAACAACACTATTTTACATCAGACGGAAGCTGGAGGCCTCACGAAAACGTTCCAAAACTCGAGAACTCTCACTGCGTTCTTCCACGCGACGCTGCTTTCGTCTCTTGTGCTACCTACCACAAATACTTGCTGGTCGAATGTAGAGAACTGCGTCTTCGCACGAATCAGAACTGGATCAAGCGAACTCTTCGCTTTTCGTCCTTGGCGACAAGTCTGGCGAATATTTCCCAGCGAACCACCACGCCATCCGGCCATCCAGACCAGCATCGCATCGAGTATACACACACTTCTGACTCGTTCAACCTCGCGCCACGAACTTTCGATCAACATATCAACCTACGTGTGGGAACTCACCGAGTCATCCAGATCAATCTCTGATCAACTTGCCCTGGATCTCTTCCGCCGCCCTATTAATAACTGACAGTGAAGTTAGACGATACAGTATTGGCGCCATCGCTCGTTCGAGCTAACGTAATCACGTATCCTCCCCCAAATCAATGATGTCGGGGGAACCCTTTTTTTTTTTGGGGAATTCCCACACGCACACACACAAGAGAATCAATTCCTGGTTGTCAACCCAAATTTACTCGGCGTTCCTAATCGACATGAGATTATAGACATCTCAGAGTGAAATTCAAAGCATCGCATGGCGACATCCTTGGCATTGAAGAAGCGAAAAACAAGACCTAGCGCATCTAGTTTTGGAAACGATAATTCTCCACGAGACCGATTCCAAGCCGCGCACCTACTCCTTATGGAATGGGAAATCGCAGTAGTAGTTGCAGACTCTTGCTGAACATCGATCTACTGTGCCGCTTAATGACGAGGACGCCCTCTCGCAAGCAGGACCGACCAGAAGGATCCACGTCCTACGCTAATATCCATATCAGTTCCACGGTGGGCGTGGGAGGAGTCGCAGACGCGTGCCTTTGATGCAGGTAAGGGATCTTGGTAGGGAGATACACCGGGGGTGCCGCGTAGAGAAATCAACGCATGGGTGGTTGACTGATCCAATGCTGCAGTGTGACATTCGATTGTAGATCCCCGGCGAGGATCGAAAGCCTGGTGCTGCCTTTAAGTGTCGACGACAAAGTGTACTAGTAAAGGGCCTTCTAGAAGAGTTCTACTCGGTCAGTACGCGGTTCAGCAAAGCATGCTAATTACTTGTGTGAAATTGTCTATCCTTTCCTGATGGCTAGGGCCGCTGAGAGTTGCTGCCGTTTTGTACATCTGGATGGCCGGATGAATCTAATGTATATTATCTCTGGGTGGACGACTAGAGGGCGTATGGAGGCTGAAGGCGGAATAGGCAGGTTGCTTCATCTTTCCACTGCGTCGACTGGACTAGTATGGGAGAAAGTACGTGAGGGTCTGACATGGTAAAATTTTGCTAAGGGCTTCACACATTGGTCGGGCTGAAGGAAGATGTAGTGTTGTCCTTGCGCATATAGTGCTGGCGATTGTACGTCCCAGTCTTAGGACGTGTTGTCGACTGGATAGTTGGATTATTCGTTTATACAGCAGTTTGGCGGGGCGACCTTGCAGGCAGTGATTCACGGCGTAAGCAGACCGTGTTGCATGCGGCTGCGTTATAGTGGAGTATTGTATTGACATCGACTATGAAGGATAGGCGCTAGATTAGAGGCGAGTCTTATGAGTGCCCTTGCTGCGTTTCCTTTAATTCCCTTTTTTTTTTTTTTTATTTTTTTTTTTTTTTTATTTTTTTTTTTTTTTTTTTTTAAATTTTTTTTTTTTTTTTTTTTTTATTATATTTTTTTTGTTCCCCATTTTTTTTTTTTTTTTTTTATTTTTATTTTTATTTTTTTTATTATTTTTTTTTTTTTTTTTTTTTTTTTTTTTTTTTTTTTTTCTTTTTTTTTTTTTTTTATTTTTATTTTTTTTTTTTTTTTTTTTTTTTTTTTTTTTTTTTTTAATTTTTTTTATTTTCCTCTCCGCCTTTTTTATTTTTTCTTTTTTTATTTTTTATTTTTTTTTTTTTTTTTTTTTTTTTTTTTTTTTCCCCTCCTCCCTTTTTTTCATTTTTATTTTTTTTTTTTTTAATTTTTTTATGAATTTTTTATTTTTTTTTTTTTTTATTTTTTATATATTATTTTATTTTTTTTATATATTTTTTTTTTTATTTTTATTTTTATTTTTTTCTTATCCATTTTTTTTTATTATTTTTCCCCCGATTGTTTCACATCAGCTATATCCCATTACTTTTCGCTAGAAGAGAGGAAACACCGCCCATATGCACAGGCACCAGAAAGCAACCATGTGCCCTCAGTGCAATGATCTGCAATTCCCTGAGGACACCTGACATCACAGCATTCCTAGCCGAGCATATCCTCCTAGACCTATTAGTAACCGAACCGTTGATGGATCAACCCCTGAACGCATCAGCACGCCCCGAACGTCAGCAACCGCCTCGCCCTTCGCGCCCACATCTCCTATCGCCCATGCACAACCCGCCGAACGCGCCAAGATATCAACAGGGAACCCGCCTGGAACAGTCACCTTTGGATAATGACGACGAACGCGTGCCTTGGTTTAATACCGAATCCGCCGCAGTAGCGATGACGAAGAATATCCGCTCGGAAAACCAGCCTGGTGGAGCCGAAAAACCGAATTTAATAATGTCGGTAAGCCTCGACTTGTTTTTCAAGCTTTTGTATTAATATCGATAGTACTTGTGGACAAGTTCTCTAAAGGGAGAGCTAGTGTTATCAACCTATGCGAACATTTTTCATTTTCTTATGTCGCACTTCTTTCCTGACTCTATGCATCGCAACTCTCTCTATGAATTATGCATGCACCGCTCACATAAGCGTGACCCTTTTCATTATGACATATGCTTACCATCGTTTCATTTTATGACGTCGCTATGATTCACTAA
Source organism: Amanita phalloides (assembly GCA_032173475.1). Lineage (NCBI taxonomy): Eukaryota > Fungi > Basidiomycota > Agaricomycetes > Agaricales > Amanitaceae > Amanita > Amanita phalloides. The sequence continues at coordinate 9,548 of JAENRT010000192.1, forward strand.
TGACGCATTAATGATCTCATATGCCTATGATATCATTTCTAACACGTTACTACTTTACAGACAGTAGGTTTACGTATAAACTACGAGAGTTTTTGTTTAGTTGAACTTAAGTTCGACTTAGCTTGTAATACAACAATTACATTCTGGGAACTTAAGTTCCTGGTGAGATTGTCAAAGTCCGTTGTTCAGCGCTCTCATCCGCCTCACTCGTCTCAAGCTGAGTCCCTTCCGTGGACTTAGCGGCTGTCTACTCATCGCGGTTTTGCGGCCAGACTCTTCATTGTTATTGTCTCGGACAATCCTCGTGGCATTACGTCATTGATTAGATTGGACGACGACTCGTCATCATAACACATTTGGCATAGCATTTCGTTCCGTTATTTCGGTTTCGAATTCTGCCTGTTCCGTTGTCTTTGCCACTGACCAATTTCCTGCCCTATTGTCCGTCCCCTTCCTTACTCGTTGCAGTGTGATCATCATCCTTTGCTTTGGATTTGTCACCCGGACTAATTCGAAGTAATTTTCCATCATCTGTAACCACGCTGCAATTTCCTTTGGATCTCCCTCGTACACTTCCGGCATTTCCATTTTCAAGGTGGGTGCAGGATCACACAGTGGATGTAAGGTGTTATTGACCTGATTAATCACATTGGCCAATTGTGCTCCTTGTTCTGTTCGCTCAGCATCCGTATGAGCATTCCATGCTGTAGCGTTTGCAGCATGTCCAAATATTCCTACTGCCACAGTGATGAGTCCCACCAATGCCTGTATAAGTGCATCCGTAATGTTAAATCCGACCGAGTAATGCTGTTGGACCAATTTATCTCCTCCATACTCCTCCAACACTTCTTTTGCACTCTTTCCCCATGTGCTACGTTCTACATGGAATTTCGCCTCCCTCTGATTGAAGGTTACTTTTACCCTGACGTCCGGATCCCTCATATCGTGTTCGTACACCACTATTTCTCCCCATGACGGATTATACAGCCATGCGAATGCTCGCCAGTACTGTTGTTTGAATAAACGAAGATAACATAGTCCCAGAGTCTCCGGTCCCGACCCAGTGAATCCTCTTGGTGGTAACACCGCTTGACTAGCGTGTCACACCTGTTGATTCCATTTTGTTATATCGATATAGCTGGGTGGATGTACAGCCTCTAGTCACATTCGCATCTCTTCCCTTAGTTCCTTGTTGAACCAGTTGCCCAACGGTTCCCCAAACCAGTTTGTTGTGAACTGGCATGTAACTCATCTGCCAGCTCCTTGAAAGTGGTTGGACTGTACCGCCTGCGCATAAGTCCACCTTGGATATACAACTTCCTCGTCATTCTTGGCTGCGCCAAGAGTGATCTTCTTCCACCAGTAGTTCTTTCCATACATATCGATATCTTCCCATTTATATGGCGTTTCTACTTGTATTGCGGTGTTTTCTTCAAGTAGAATTTCATTGCCAGGATAGATATGATAAACCCCGTCTCTGTCTCCATCACGAATCGCAAAACTGACATCCCGTTTTCTCAGGATTGGTGCCCATGATGTTACTTCTTCCATGGTAGGGTATTTCGGCCATTTATACTTGTTGTAATATCTTGGCTCGAAGAGATACATGTAACAGTATCCCCTTTCCCTCCATGGTTTGGCTGCCATTCGTTTATAATGACCCGGTTTGCCTGGTAATTTGGACTCCACTCTGTCCGCCCATTCTACAATTCGCTTCGTCTGCTCCTCTATTGTTCCCTCCCCTACTGCAGGAAGAAAGTAATCTAAGCTCAATGTTTGGCTGCCCATGACTCCCAACCCTTTGTAGTTTTTTGGAGTAACGGGTTCCGCTTTGTAAATGGTGTACACCTTCTTTTTCTCATAAGGTGAATACTGGACTGACTCAGACTTTGTTCGTTCCTGACGGGCATACTGCTGCGGCTTCATGATGTTTCCATTCAGCGCATGCATCAAACGATTCCACTCCTCAGCGGACAAGACCAATCCCTCATGTTTCAATGTGATGACGTTCCATCCACGTGTTAATAGTTGAACATTCAACAGTGTGTCGAACAATGCTTTTCAGATTACGGAGTCCGCCTCCATGTTGTTAAGCAAATCTACCAATGTCTGGTAGTCCAATGCCGCCTTGCGTTCTGCCTCCTCTAGCCGCCATTTACAAAGCAGCTTCTCGCGCTTCTCCTGCATAAGCGCCTTCCACGCTTCCTCCTGCTTGCGAACCAATGCCTCCTCGAGTTGTTCCGCCTCACGCTGAGCCTCTCGCTCCAGTCATCATTTCTCTTTTTGTTGCTCCTTGAGCCAACAATGATATGCCTTAACGTGGGCATCACGTTGTCACCTGTCCACCACAGCAGCGACTTTCCTCTGTACTTTCTTTGTAATCGCGCATCCATGCACCCATTCTGCCTCGAAGGCAACTCCGATTTCACCCAACGTCATGTTGGCAAAAGGTAACACATAACAGAAAACCTGATCCATTGTGACGAGTGGACCAGGTGTGATGATATGATTATGATAAGATTGTTATGTAACAACCCGCGGAATGCCTCGTGTCAAAGGCGTGTATTGTTCTGTAACAAAAATCTTCAATAGTTTCAGTCTCTCAGCACTACTGACAACTACCCGTTTGTTCAGCTGTACATATGACGATCTCAGATGAGACGATGTCGTCAAGGATGTCCAACAGTTGACTTGCAAGACGTGGTGCCCGGGGCTTCACTCGGATGTCCTCGTGCTCAGTTCAGAGAACCGATACGTTATTGGTATTCCGAGACTGTTCTCCTTGATACACGTCATGTCAGGCAAGTTTTCTTCGTTGTCAGCCAACAGCAATCAGGCTCGGTCTGTACTGGTGCACCTACACCACGTAGAGACGAAGGTCCTCCCAACTGTTTTATCACCTAGATCACAGTTTTCACTCGCCACACTATTGGACTCGCTGATGCTGCCTCTACAGCCAAGGGCATACTCTGTCACAATAGTTGTTTGTCGCCAAAGAATAAAACGCAGTCGATGTCGCCCAGAACGTGGAACGATGTCGACAAAAGATGAACAAAGGTTTGCCTCATGTAATGATGAGCAGGACGTGCTCCTCGTCGTTGAGTCAAACAGTGAGGTGTAAAGCCTTACGATTATGTTAGAAGGTCATTCCAACAATAACCTCAAGGTTTGAGTGAGAGAGAGAAGAGAAGAGCAATAGTTGCTGTGTGGTACGACACAAACAATCGTAAGGCTAAGGAGCACTACCTATGAACTACTCCTTATATACCTTTGACCTCATGTTCCCCATGAGTCAATCATGTGATCCTCCCCTCCTGACTTCCGATGACTCAGTCATCCTACTGTCGCTGACATAACCCTCCTGTGGCTGCGTCTTATGTAATTAAGGAAATAGAAAAATAAAGAAATCGTAACAATAAGCTAGCAAAATTTGGCCTTGATGTGATGGTTTATGTCTAATCTCCTTGGGCAAGTTCCCTATTGTAAGGTAAACAGGGTAGGCTGTTTTACTGCTGAATAAAGTAACCTGGGTGCGATCTGATGCGATGATAAGAGGGATGATTGTTGTGCCTGGCTTAAGAGACTCCACTGCCATCTAGAATCTCACCAATGAGAATAGTCAACACATTGTTGATGGCCTCTTACCTGAACTTGCCACCACCACATCCCTGTATGCATGTCATGAAAAACACAAGTCTGTTCATCACCAGCCTGAGGCTGAGTGTAATGGCGCTCAGGCTTATGGATGAGGTGGGTGGTAAACTTGGGATTGCCATATAAAGACTGAATACATGATATTATGTTGTGGGAATACATGATGACAGTCTCTCTGCCAATCTTGGTGTTGTGATGGTGAAAGCAAGGACATTCTGGTAGCGATTTGTCAATTAGGAGATTCAGTTCTTGTGCATTCTTGAAAGACAGGCCCAAGGCATCCACTAACTTCTTGATTACTTTACTATGATGCTGACTCTGAGTGGCAAGTGACTTACCCCTTCAATTTTCAACAGCTCAGTGATGGCTGAAGATGATGGTCCATGGAGCTTGGCCCACCTCACTATTTCCCAGTCCAGCTGTGATTTGAACGGCACACATTCAGCATCACTGCCAAGCTGTTGCTGATAAATATAGTGGGTTTGATGAGCAGTCATATTTTCCATTGGCACCCCAGCTTCCGGACCTGGGAATCTTTCAACATCATAGACTTCTGCTGGTCCCAATACTACAGATAATGCAGCCCTAGCCATATCATTGGCATCTTCTCCATTATTGGTGTCACTGGTGTCATCCTCTCCATCATCAGCATCATCAACACCATCAATGTTGATGTCTCTTCCCTCTGTGGTTTCACTTATTAACTCCAAGTCAATGAATGCCATACCAAATAGTGTACCTATGTTTTCTTCCTTGTCATCCCAATCAAAATCAGCCTCACTGTATTCTCTGAACAGGTCCCCTTCAAATTTATCATCATCTGTCATGATGCCTTCAGCATCATGGTTCAAATACACAAGATGCTTGTAGTACACATCCCAGCATACAGTTGTCATAGTGAGAGCAACATGCATTGAGAAACCTGACACACTGAACTCCTGATGGCAGCCAGTACAGTAGATCATACTGGATATTGTTGAAAATGGGGGTGGATAGGGTGCACAAAAATGACTGACCTCATCTCAACTTGATGGCCAAAATGCCAAAACCATCCATCAACTGCCAACAAGACCAACTGCTGAGACTGAATAGGTCCAAATCTGCTGAAGTTCTTAGGGAATGACCTTATCCCTCATGACTGCCAAAATCCATCAACTGCCAACAAGACCAACTGCCAAGACTGAATAGGTCAAAATCTGCTGAAGTTCTTCTGGGATATCTGTCACTAACAGGATTTGGAGATTCCCAATCTTTACTGACCTAACAACTGCCAACATGACCCACCACCAACATGACCAACTGCCAACATGACCAAGTGACTGCCAACAACAACCACAGACATGTCCAAGCACTGACATGTCCAAGCACCCACCAAATTTCGCTGATGTTCTTCTGGGATATCTGTCACTAACATGATTTGGAGATTCCAAATCTTGACTGACCTAACAACTGCTGACATGACCAAGTGTGAAAACAGTTCTTCTGGGATATCCATCACTAATGTGATTTGGGGTTTCCAAATCTTGACTGACCTAATTGACTGCCAAAATCCTTCTACCAACATCATGACCTCTTCAACCACCAAACCATCAAGTGCCAAGACTTCTGGTCCTGCTTGAAAAGAGCAGTGAGCAAAAAATAACATACAAGTGATTGGGTAAATCACAGCTGTCCATTTCAGGAACATGGAGCTACATTAGTTTAGTACAAATTAAGAAAACCCTGTTGCATGTCTGCCCTTAAAATCAGTTAGAATGGTACAAACAGAGAAAAAACAGAAAACTCCATTGCATGCCAGAGCTATTGATTCCTAAGTAGCCCTTAAAATCAGTTAGTTTAGTACCAACAGCATAGATCCAACTCAAGATGGCAAGGTGGGCTGTGATGGGGATGTTGGCCATGCTCCTATTCCCCTGCAGGCCAAATGCCATGAGATTGTCAGGACAATGCTCTCATCAGTACTTGGCTTTGACATGCACCAAATGACGAAGGTCAGTTTAGCTATAAAAGGAGGCTGGTGTCAGCTGGTTTCATCACTGCAGCATCAATAACTCACTTGCTCATGGTGAAACACAAGCATGGTGTTGATTTGCAAGCTGATCAAGCTGATCAGCTGATATGCAAGCACACTGTTGATTCCCAAGCTGATCAGCCAATTGGCAAGTCATCTGAGTCAACCAGTGGGTAGTTTGTCACTGCAATGGTGAATCTGGGGAATAATGGCTTTGCCAGGGATTCAAGCCAAAGCCACTGCGCTGAACAATGCAGGTCAGTGGTACTACAATGATTGAAACCAGTACTCAGCTTTCACAGTTTGGAAACAACTGGTGCCTGGTAGGTCCCACAAGATGGCAGCCACAACATCCTTGCCCAAGGCAGTGCGCCACCAGAAGCAGAAAGGTAAGTGTGCATGTGTGTTTGTTGATTCTTGTTCCATGCACAAGCTCATGTGATGGTTGACATCTAAGCTGCTCAAGGTTCCTTCCCACACTTTCATTCTTTCCTTCATCTGCTCACCTGGTGGCCACACAGGATCTGACAACTTGAATGTGACTCCTAAAATAACAGTTTCTGTCCCTCTCCCTGGCCCTCCAGTCAAGAAAAAGGCTAAGGCTCTGTACCAACAAAGTATGTACCTAACTATATGTTGAACTTTGTTGCTGAAATTTTTGGGACCTAGATACCGAGCCTGATGATGATGATCCCAAGTCATCTGTTACTGAAAGTGATAGCAGTTGGGATGATGGCACTGACCATGACATAGCTGAGAGCACTGACAGTGATGGTGGCAAGACCCATGGAGCTGTAGCAAACCCAACTGCTGCCAAGAAGTGATTTGCAGCCAAGGTGAGTTTGTGATTGAAAATCATGACTTGCAATCAATAATGTTAATACATATATCCACAGCACACATTCTGGTCAGACAATTCCAAAGACAATGGTATGGGGCTTGCTTGTGAATTCATTATCCAAGGAGATGTTATTGAGATATCTGATGATGACAATGAAGCAGTCATCTCTCCGACACCCCAATTCATTTCAGAAAGCTATCCAGTCAAGGTTAAAACTAGTGAGTGATCATTAGTGCCAAGTTGGATGTTACTAATATAACTCAGAACCTCTAATGCAAGGTGAGGCCAATATATGATAGGCAACAGGTTCATAATTTCAATACCCAATTAGCAACACCTTCCATTAGTCAGAAAACCAACTGTCAAGATGGCAAGGTATGTGAAAAGTGGCCCATGTATATTACAACTATTTACAAGCATTATGTCAGACACCTGGTCCCTCAGTGGTAACAACCCCTGACACATTGGTATCTGTGGCATTATCAACTCCTTTAGCACCAATATTGATGCCAGTTGCCATCTCAACAGCTGCACCCTGGCTGTCATACACAAACCTAGTGATAGGTACCAAATCAAAGGAGCTTTCACTGACCACCCAAATATTTGAGCTTCAACTTGTCATCTGGAAAGCTATGTACATAATTGAAACTCACATTCGTTTTGACAATGCTTTCCTGATGCTAGAAGAATGTGCCAAGTGGAACTGATCCTCCCTCAAGAAGGCTTGTTCTTCAATGGAGCAGATCAGTCACAAAGGTGCCAAGATAAAATATGCCCAGTTTAAGGCTCGTATTAGTGTTGATGACCAATATGTCAACATTATATCATCAGTGGTGAGTTTATACAGTTGTGACAAGGCAGGAACTAATACTTTTGTCCATAGCCTGACCCACATATTAGTCTCCTCCAAGGAGCTACCAAAGCTGCTGCTAACATCAACACTCATACTGGTTATGACCTACATGGCAGCAGTGCACAACTGGTACAAACATTATTGCAACAGAAGCATTACATCTACCCATGGACAGAGCATGTCAGTATCAATTGGTTTGTGGCTGTTGCTTATAAATAATGCTACATTGAAAGGGTGGAGGTTTCAAGCATGACAAGCCTTATGAACATCCAGCCATCATCAGAACACTCTGCAATGACCTCTTTTCAGGCCATGACTCAATCCTGCTGAAATACCAACAACATTTCAAGCCCAGTGAAGAGCATACATATGCTCTGACACAAGCAATGGTGGCCCTTGTGGCAATGGCAGTGAGTCTGGATAATATTGATGACAATGACTCATGAGCATCAATAGGTGTTTGCATCATTGAAGGAATGGGAATCTGGTCCCTATGTACCTACCAACTTTATGACAAACACCTTTGGGGAGATATACTGTGATCATATCAAAGACTTAAATGATATCCAGGACCAAAGCAAGCAGAAGTATGAGTCTCTAATGTGTCATCTCTTCAGATTGGCCTTGTATTTGTCCTTTCTTTGATAAGTCTGCACTTTTCTAACCAACAGTTCTAGGAACTTGAACATTGGTTTGGGAAATGATTTGATCAATAGTGAAAGCATAATTGATATCAACAATATGGCTATTGACTAACCTGCTACTTGTGTCAAAGCATCATGGCAACAGGCACTGTAGAATAGCAGTGCTAAGTAAGTGAAACACTTACTTGTAGCTGTAGCTAACAGATCTCTTGAGGTTAAGAGGATGTAGATTTATGCCTACCTACACAGGTTTATATACATCTAATCTACGGAGTTGTGGTCCGGAGTTCCGTGCTATAAATAGCATGAACTGCGGATTTCTATTGTGCTTTATCATCCAACAGTCATGGGACTGTCAGGTGCTATGTGAAGCACAGCAATGCATGGTCAGAGTTGTGTGGAGACAACTCCAGAACTCCAGACATGGAGTTCCAGACCCAAGTCCTTATTAAATACCAGACTTGGTAGGAATTCAACACTCCCCCTCATTGAGGATCTCAATGCCAATTTTATTTCTTAACTCTTTGAACTTTTGCCAAGTCAAGTTTTTAGCTAAGATATCAGCTAATTGATCATTTGTGGGAACATATTGAATGTTGACATCTTTGTCCTCAACACATTCTCTAACATAATGATAATGAATATCAATATGTTTTGTTCTATGTTCTTGGGCTGGATTCTTAGCTAAGAATATTGATCCTCTGTTATCAACATTTAGATCAATATCTCCAACATTGAATCCTAATTCTTTGAACAAGGATTTTATCCACATAATCTGTCTTGAGCAATCTGATAAGCTCATGTATTCAGCTTCAATGCAACAATTTTCTGTTTTCTAGAAATCAAACTGATTGGAGCTCCTGCCAATATAACAAGATTACCTGTTACTGATTTATGCATACTAGCAGTTGACCTGTGCATCCGCATGGGCTGTCATATTTGGCATTGTGATTGTCAGCAATATGTTGCCATGATTAATACTAAGGAAGTGGTATGCAGAGGTTTGAGGCAGCAGGCTTAAAATCTGTGGTAGGTACCCTAGAATACAGAAGTCTATTTGCAGCCCAGCAGCCTTTGCCAAGTAGTATTACCCAGTGGTACCCACAGTGTACAGTGTTACAAACTGCTATTTCCTGGCTGTAACTACATGTGGGTCTCCTGCTACCTTTTGGGTTGCTTCAGCTGCTGAAATCTTTCCCTCTTTCCACTTGTTGTAAATGCTGAGCATGCAAGTTGAGGTGACAATTGCAAGCCCCCGCTGGGAGAAGGGAGGGTCAGCATCAGAGGGGTCCAGGTCTTGAAGGCTGGTGCCATGGTACTGCCCCTGCTTCCAGGCTATAAGGGTATTTGGTGCACCTGCAACCTGAATGCCATAATCTGCAAAGTAGAAAGCACCACCACAAGTATCACCACAATTGCACTCTGTTGTCAGTGATGTGGCCCATTCATGTGGGGAGTAATCATAGTGGATGAACCTTTGCACTTAGCTTTAGAAGCCTGGCATGCACCAGAAAAAATGAGAGCACACCTTGCATGATTATTTGCTGTCAGCCCCATTGGAGGAGCATGCTGAGCATTTGAGAAGGTAAAGGTAAGGTCATCTATTGTGATGCTGTAGTCGCCATCAGGTTCTTCCTGAATTTCATCTTGCCCATCAGCCCCCTTTTTCACTGGTTTCATTGGGGGTAAGCCTACACCAACTTTTTGAGCTAGCCAGTGCTGTCAGTGCAGTTGGTGACATACCTGCACCAAGTGTGGCACCACTAATATCTTCTGTAATTTCAGGTGGGAGCCATGACAGGCACATGTTCCAGAACAGTGCAAAGGCAGCACATGTGTCCTGGTTCAGCTCTTCAATGGTGTCTCCCATCTGTTTCTTATCTGTGAATGTGCTTGGCAGGAAGTTGCGTGCCCAGCCAAATGATGGGTGGCTCCAGGAGCCAGCTGAGAAACCTGTGATAGAGAGGCTTCCTGGGTCATCAAGCTGCAAGGTGCATCAGCTTTAAATAGAACATACACCACCAGAAGCAACACTAACCCTGACAGATTTTTTGTGTTCTGTGTTGCACAAAACAACACTGTCAAGCCAGTTGGCAACTTTCTTGTTGTTGCATGCATTCTGCTTAACAAATCCTACCAATTTACCTGCAGCAGGTGTAGAAAGCTGTGCAAGCAGTCATGTTGAGACTTACCAGTATCAAGGTCATAAATGTAGGCATCTTCGTCTGGCCCAATATTCTTCTGCAACTGGCTCCAGTCAAGCATGTGGATGGGCAGGTGTTCATTGTAGCAGTCATCATGCAGCTCCACTGAAGAGAGGTGGCTGTACCACTTGGTGTGGATGGACTGTGACTCAGCAATCCAGGCATTGGGAGGGGGATATGGTGCAGGGAGGCAGTGGGCAGGATCCTGGTTGTGGGCTTTCATGTAGGAGAGCAGGAGCTCGTGCTGGTCCTCTTTCTTTGGGGATTTCCAGTCAAGCCCAATGCTGAGCACCAGCCATTGCTTTGCATTGATTTGGGCCTTTGCCTTGATGTGGCGTGCACAGAGAGCAGTGTGCATGTCATCTCCTAGCTTCTGTGCATTCTCTTGGTGTCCTGACCAAGTAATAAGCAGTTGGAGTGCTGAAGAAGGGTCACATAGCCTTTGTGGGGCCTTGACATATGTGAGGGCATCAATAAGGTAGGCAGTGGCAGCAGCAGTGCCATCTGGTGTATTAGCAGCAGCTAGGAACCTGCAGAAGGTGCAGTTATTTATCAAGGGGATGATCCTTTCATAGTACTTGGAGGTGCGAGTCATGGTGTAGTGGTGCAGCACAAAGGGCTAGAGCTGTGGGTCATGGGCAATTTTTGTTTACTTTTATTTATATTACATATATAATGCGCATAATGTAGGAAGTTGCCAGAGGGGTGAAGCAGTGCAGAGGGGCTGCCAGAGAGTGCAGGGGGGTGGAGCAGTGCCAGTGGAAGCTGCCAGAGAGCAGGGAGGGGGCGAAATGGCACAGAGGGGTGGAACAAAGCAGGCAGAGTGGAGCAGAGCAGTGGGAGTGTGTCGGGGAGAAATGGTGCCAGTGGAGTGGAACAGAGTGACAGTGGGTGTGCGCCAGGGCGAAGCAGCATCGGTGGGAGCTGCCAGAGAGCAGGGAGGGGGCGAAGTGGTGCAGAGGGGTGGAACGAAGCAGGCAGAGTGGAATGGAGTGACAGGAGTGTGCTGGGGAGAAACAGCATCAGTGGAAACTGCCAGAGAGTGGGGAGAGGGCAAAGTGGTGCAGAGGGGCTGCCAGAGAGCAGGGAGTGGAACAGAGCAACGGGAGTGCATCAGGGAGAAGCAGCATCGGTGGAATGGAGCAACAGGAGTGCACCAGGGAGAAACAGCACCAGTGGAAGTTGCCAGAGAGCAGGGAGGGGGCGAAGTGGCACAGAGGGGTGGAACGAAGCAGGCAGAGTGGAATGGAGCAATGGGAGTGCACCAGGGAGAAATGGCATCACATACAATCTCCCACCCACTCAGTTGGCCTGCCCAATTTACCATTTCCCACACTCGCAGCACCCCATTGCCACCCGCACTTGCAAGCCAGCCCAGATACTCTTCCCCTTCCCTTCCCCTTCCTCCTCCTCTGCCCACATTCTCCCACTTGTGCTCACTCACCCACTTCCACACCCGTACTGTCCAGTGGTTGAGTGAGAGCAATGCTGAGTCTAATGGCCACTAGCCCAAAGCTTTTAGAGAGAGTCTGCATGACAACCAGGTTGGGGTATTTTTGGATGAGGCAGGCAGCAGAGGTGCCTGGGGGAGAAAAATCGATGTAGGCTTCATCGACCATGACAATGCTGTCAAATGCTTGCAGGATGGCCTTGATAGCGCCAAGAGAGATGAGGGTGCCAGTGGGATTTCCAGGAGAACAAAGAAAGATGAGTTTAATAGTGGGATCAGCTGCAACTGTGTGGATGGCATTGTCGATGCGGGTGGAGAATCTACCACTGTCGCCACCTTCTCCTGCATCTGGAGTGAGCTGGAGGGGGATTTTGAGGATGCTGATGTTGTTGATTTGGGTGCAGATGGCGTACATTCCATAAGTTGGTGGGGTGATAAGGATTTTCTCATGTGTGGGAGTGGTGGTGATGCGGATAAGAAGATCAATGACCTTGTCTGAACTGATGCCAAGGAAGACATGCATGGGCAAAGGAAGGCCGTGAAGGGTGGCTATGCACGTCTTGATAGCAGGATGGGATGGGTCAGGATAGTGATGGAGACCAAGTGGATGACTTGGGATGGTGGGACCGAGGGCATTTTCGTTAGCACCAAGGAGGGCACCGTCCTTGTAGTCATCACATGCACAGTGATACGGAACGAGAGCAAGAATATTTGGGTGAATGGCCTGGGCCAGGTCAAACATGGTGTTTGTATTCAACTTGAACTGATCTCCCACACTCCATCATTGCCAGCCATTGCCACAATGCCCTCGAATCCTGCCCATCTGCTGAACCAAACCATGTTCGCATCATGCACACTGTGAGTCACCTGTTTGGTGGAAGCTGCCAGAGAGTGGGGAGGGGGCGAAACGGCGCAGAGAGGGCTGCCAGAGAGTACAGGGGGGTGGAACAAAGCAGGTGGAGTGGAACAGAGTGACAGTGGGTGCGCGCCAGGGCGAAGCGGCATCGGTGGGAGCTGCTAGGGAGTAGGGAGGAGGTGAAATGAAACAGGCTGCCAGGTGGGTGCAAGGGAGCATGATGGGACGAAACGACACCAGTGGAAGCTGCCAGAGAGTAGGGAGGGGGCGAAACGGTGCAGAGAGGGCAGGGAGTGCAGGGGGTGAGACGAAGCAGGCTGGAATGAAGTGGGTGGCACTGGGAGTGGATTGGCATGAACCAAGGGCTGTTGGGGCCAAGCAGAGTCAGTGGGAGCTGCCAGGGAGTGGGATGGGGTGAAACGAAGCAGGCTGCCAGGTGCAGGGAGGGGAAACAAAGCAGGCTGCCGCAGTCCAGGAGGTGCAGGGAGTGCATCAGAATGGAGCCGAGATTTGCCAGGGCAGAGGGTGCAAGTGCATAGGGGCGAAATGGCACTGGTGGAAGCTGCCAGAGAGCGGGGAGGAGGTGAAGCAGCGCAGAGGGACTGCCAGAGAGTGCAGGGGTGTGGAATGAAGCAGAGGGTGCTGGGAGCACATTGGAGCAGGGCGGAGCGAGCCAAGGGCTGCCAGGGCAGTGGGTGGGAGCAAGACGTGAGGAAATGATGGCAATGAGGTCTGGAGGTATAATGGGAGATATGCTATAGTGCAGGTCAGCGTGGGGCATGGGGCTGAGCAGACGTACTTGAAGGGATGAGAGACAGAGGTTTTGACAGAGCAGGTGAGGGCGAGACTGGCATGGAGGGGCTTGAGCAGAGCAGCATGGATGGAGGGCTGGAGAGTGGTAAGGTCGTCAGGCCAGGGACCTGTGGTGCTGAAGGAGGGTACAGGAGGTGGAGGCTGAAGTGGAGGTTGGGCTAACCACCAGACCTGGATATGCTGGGTGCAGGCCTGGCACAGGAGGAGAGTGGTGAAGACGCCAGGGGTGTGCAGGGAGAGCAGGGAGTAGTGGGCGGGAGCACTGGTTGGGCCGAACTTGAGGCAGTTGTAGTCGCTGTGGTGGTGCTGGGATGTGAGAGCGACAATGGGTGGCGAGGACAGGTGGTGGGGGATGGGCAGGGTAGTGGACATCTGGGGCCATCATGTCGGGGATGGCGAGCAGGCAGGGCAATCGACATTTGGAGCCATTGCATCCTCTCAGGCACATGTGTCTGCACCATGGTAAAACGATGTGGTGGGAGCTGCCAGAGGCACATGGGGTGGGGCAGTGCTGGGTGCCAGAGGGTGCAAGAGGTAGTGCGAAAGGGGGGTGATACCAGGAGGGGTGCCAGAGGGTGCCAGGAGAGCAAGGCAAGGGGGCCAGAAAGGGACAGAAGCAGGGTGGTGCCTGCCCGAAATGGCCACCACTGGCCTACATGCCTGCTGTGGTTGGAGCTTCTTTTATGCAATGATTGGAAACATCCCACTCCGCAGCAATGTGGCAGGGGTAAGTCAGTGGTAGGCTGTGGGTAGGTGGCACCAATGATGGTGGCAAAAGCTAGCTGTGTTTGATCCAAACCAAACAAATAAACAACCTCAAACATTCTCACGAAACCAAAATTCGTTGTTCAGAGGGTGCACTAATAATAGCTAGTACTGTAGTGTAAGGAGGGTGCCGCAGGTAGATATGTACTGGTATGTAATGTACAAATTATGGCTGCCTCACCCTCAAACCTGCATCGCACTTCCAGAACTGGAGGGGCCTGCCAAATTGGAGCTGCCAGGGGTGCCTGTTACCATGTTGGGTCCATGCTTGGGTCGCTTGGGAGCTGGTGAAGCATTGCTGTAACTGAATCAGCCTTTGCCCTTCTTGGGCTTGGGTGTGGCTTGCCGGTGCACTGATCAGCTGGATTTGATTTAAGGTTTCAAATGACTGCTTACCTTCACCAGGCTGACATGGGGCTGTTGCGAGTGCACCAAGGTAGGTAACCTTCTCAAGCTCAACCAAGATGTGAATGTGCTGGCCTGTCTGTGCATCTTTATCAAAGCCAGAAATGAAGCCACTGACTGCAACGATACTGCCAGTCCTTGTCTTGGGTTTGCGATTGCCCGACCAGCGATTCGTGTTTGGTACCACCACGCGAATAGGTAGGCATGGGTTAGTAGACCAAGTTCCTGCTGGAAGCTGGGATTCGCCATCCTTAACTTGCTGGGTGTAGTTTTGCACATATTGTAGGGGGCACATGTCCCAGAAATCAATCTTAGGATCGACACTGTCTACGGTGCCTGTGATGTGAATGTGGGGGCGAAAATATGAGTCAGCAGCAGTATCACCACCTGCAAGCACCATCTTTTGCAAAAGTGGGCAATGAGTGAACATCAGTCATTTACCAATTAGAAAGCTTACCGATATCACATCACTGATAAGGCTAAATTCAGTGACTGTAAAGACCGAGTCACTGGTGTAGTTAAAGTCTGCAGGAATTGCCTCAGGCACTTGGGGAGCCATCGCAACCTGTGCACATCCAGTATTAATGAGCACTATAAACTTGAAAGAAAGAGAAACCAGGCTTACATTTGCAGTAATGAAATATTTTTTTACCTCATCATTTGGGAAGCTCCTTCCCTCTTTGTTGTAAAATGAAAGGGCAGCAATGGTGTTGTATCCAGCCCCAAACCACAGGTGGGCATCAAAAGTTATAGTGCGGGTTTTTTTGGGATTAATGGTGCAAGCAGCCTCAAAGATGGATATCCCTGAGATGACAACAGAACTGCCAGTGAATGACATGATGATCAGAAGGAAAGTAGTAGTTGGAAGTGATAGAAGGAAAGAAAGATCAAAGGTAGGGAAGAAAAGAGGGCGAAGAAGAAGGTGCAGCAATTGTTGCTTTCCTGGGGTTTATATGCACCCAGAGGCAGGCTTTCGCATGGCTATTGCAGGTTGGTGGTGACATCACAGGTTCTCGAACCTGTGATGTCATTTGATGTGATGTCACTTGGATATGATGTCATAGGGTCCACAAAGTGCATTGCAGTGAACCTGCTCACAGCTGGCATTGTGTTTTTTATTCTGGGGCTACAGTACTGAGCTACTACTTGCTAAAGAAGTACTTCTGGGTACACCACATTATGTACAGTGTGCTCCTCTTCATCAGGATTAGTGAGAACCTTTATGCGATGGCTTGATGTTGCTCATGAAAGACCCACATATAACTGGCCATGGGCAAAGACCGACCCTCACAAATCAAGGCCAACATATTTGGCTGACTGGCCCTGTGCTTTGTTAATGGTCAAAGCAAATGCCAGGCAAACAGGAAATTGCCAATGACTGAAGCTAAAAGGATGGTCTGGTGATTCAGGAGGAGTTAGGGTTATCCTAGGGATGAGGGCAGTATCCCCATGGTGATCACCTCCTACCAGTGAAACTTTTAGGACTTGGTCTGTCATTTGTTGAAGAACCATCCGAGACCCATTGCATAGACCCTGAGATGGTGCTAGGTTTCGCATCAGGATAAGGGGACAGCCAACTTTGAGCACCAGTTCACCTGAAGGCAGGCCAGATCCTGTAATCGCTTGCAGGAATTCTACTGGAATAGGTTGCTCTTGTGCATCACAATCAACCCTTTCCTCATGAATGACCTTGTTGGCACTGTAGTAAGTTCGCTCTTCACCAGGCATTTTCTGGAGTACTGCTGAGTTGATGTCAGAAACATCAGCATTTTGGGGAGCAAGAATCATTTGCTCCAGGAAATACTCCAGGCTTAGGGGTTGTGATGCAGAACCAATGCCAGGATAAACAAAGGCTATAAGTCCTTCAGGTGTGTAGCATCGCATATCTGGTGAAAAGTGGATTGTCCCTTTTTTGCTTATCCCATGCCCATGCCCAACTTCAGCAAGCCATTTTGCATAGTCCCTGTCCTCTTGTGACTGACTGAGTCGCATGTTTTGTGTGAGATGCAGGATTTCTATATGTTGCCAGAATGGTGATCACTGAATGGTTGCACCAACAATATCTTCTTTTTTCCCTTTTGGAATGACAGGTAAGATTTGTTGAAAGTCACCCCCAAAGATGACTGTTATTCCTCCAAATGGCTTGCTATTGCCAAAAATGTCCTGCAATGTCCTGCTGACAGCTTCTGGCCCATGCTGATGCTGCATGCCGATCTCATCCCATGCAATAGCATGGGTCTGGCAAAGTAATGCAGCCAACTGGCCTTCCTTTGGGATGCTGCAGTATGATCCACTATTGAGATAGTTGACAGGGATTTTGAACATTGAGTGGGCAGTGCGACCACCTTCCATCAAAATAGCAGCGATGCCTGATGAAGCAACAGCCAAGATAATCCACCCATTTGCTTGCACCTGGTGGGAAATGGTTTTGTAAACAAATGTTTTTCCTGTGCCACCTGGTCCATTCAGGAAGAATGTGTTCCCTTTTTTGTTTGCAATTGAATCCATAACTGTGGCATAAGCTGCAAGTTGCCCTTCATTAGCAATGCAACATTTGCAGCTGCCTTCCTGATATCAGTGCCTCAATCATAGGAAAGGTGTTCAGCAATTAGGGGGTTAAAGGCACAATGTTCCCAAGGTTGTTGTGGCTGGGGCATGGTAGGCCAATTAGCTGCAAGTGATTTTCCAGACTCCTGGAGCATCTTGTCTATGAGGTACAGGCCATAATTGTAAGCATCTTCCTGAGATACTTGAGGCCCCAGCTGCCCTTGTAGCTGGTGGCGAAGGTCAATGCAAATCGCCTGTTGATAGTCATGCCATAATGTTGCAGGATCTGCAGGACTACAGAACAGCAACAGGGTTGCAAATAATTGGTGAAGAACATAGCCTGTCTGGATCTCTGCAGCTTCATGCAGGCATTGTTGCCATTCACCATCATCTTCAAGGAGTCCTCTTGCTAGGCATGCTGCTTGGAATGTCTCATATTGCACTCCTCTGTAAGTTTGCAAGTCACCAAAGGATTTTGGTCCCTTCACAACCTTTCACCACTTGTGGGTGTGACAAAGAACATCCGACCTAATGCAAAGCCCCTTTGTTGCAACTGCCATGCATGCTTGTCTGCTTTGTAGACAAAGTGCTGGGGGAACTCCTGATAAGTGTATTTCATTGCCTCTTGCCCAAGAGGCCCAAGATCAGCATTTTCAGCAAAGAAGGCTGTAAGAGTGGTCTTCTCAGCTCCAGCCCTGTCCACTACTGTTTGAATGCTGTCTTCTGGGTTAAATACAACCATATGTTGTCCAGGAAGGTGAACCTGCAAGCAAACAACATTTGGTGACTGATCATGCATTTCAAAGTGTAAGATTCGCCAGGCAGCTTCAGATGCTGAATCATAGTGACCATCAAGCCATCACTTGATTTCATCGCACTGTTGTAGCTCAAATGCTGCCATGTCACAGCCTTTTTGGATATACTTGAATGCATAGCTGTAAAATGGGTGAAGTAAGTCAGGTAGACTTGGAATTTTGTTAATTGCATATATTGATGTGCACCGAAAACTGCCAAGGGAGACAGCACACTCCACATTGATGTGGCAATCATACTTTGCAGACAGGTATGGACAATAAGGGACCAGCCAAGAGTTGTCAACCATGTAACCTGCAGCTTCATATGAGTGGCCATCATTAGGGCACTTATAGCATGGGTATCCATCATCATTCAAGTAGGTTGCATTGGTAAAAGACTTTGGAAATCATTTTGTACATTTTCCATTCTCCATGCAAGGTGCTCTTGGGTTTGCGATACCACATGGCCCATGCACCATGCATGCCTTGACAGTTGCGAACAACTTGGGTTGTGTAACAGGATCAGGCCATTGTGCAGAAATAAGTTTATCAATCTCTTCTGGAGATGTCAGCTTATCAAGATCCTGGAGGAACACTAAGAGGTGCATGTGTGGTAGTCCTCACTTTTGAAACTCGATTGTGTACACATAAGCAGCAACTTTGCCCATGACCCCATTGTTTATGATATCGCACAAGATAGCCTTCTTCTTCAAGTGGAAAACCCGAGCAACCAAGTCAGGGTGGTCATATGGTGTTTCACCTGGTTGCAGTTCCCTTGCAATTTCAGGCCATTTTGGATTAGTTGTTACAGTGATGAATAAATCAACCTTCTGAAAGAAGTGAGCAATGGCCATTGAGTCTTGAAATTGTTGCTGCATGTGGCAGGGGCCACCTATATATGATGAGGGAAGAACAACATGCTGGCCTAAATCTGCAAGATTGACATCACCATCTGTTGCACCCATTGCATCCTGCAAACCACTGTACAGAGCAGCCCAAAGTTTGGTTTGGTTTAAGCACAACCACAATAGCCTGTTCTGGTTAGTGATGCATACATGTCAACCAACCACTGAGTGAAAAGCTGACCACCATGAAGGAGGCAAGAAAATTCAGCCACCCTGTTATGAAGGCGATAAGCAGCAAAGCGCATTTGGGTTATGTGGTGGTCGTCATCAGCATGTGTATACTCAAGAGCAGGGTGCCATCCATTTTTGCCATGAGGGAACAGCAGTGGGTACTGTAGAGGTGCATATGCAGGGTGGCAATCACTAATGCACTGTAGTGCACCTGTCCTCCTGCACAAGACAATGTTGCACGCTTCTGTACTTGTAATATTTGTTGGGAGAATCACAGCAACCTCATCAGCTGTAGGGAGGTTATAGTGGCACCGATCTGTTCCTGGAGCAATGCGAAGGCGAACAGATACATCAAGAGCCTCAGGGTACTGTGCAAGAACCTGATGTGCATAGAGATAGACAGGAGCATATTGGTGGTGGGTGCGAATAACCTCTTCAAGGAGCTCCATAGTATCCTGCCAAAGGTGAGAGTCTGCATTGTTTGACATGCGAAGTGTGACAGCAGTATGTGGTTCATATATGTAGAGTTGAGCATAGACAGGAGGGTGACCAGGTTCAGGGAGGAGACTACCAGACCAATGAGCAAGTTCACCTTGAATGTGAAAAACAGGGGGGCCATTTCCTCAGTTGACTCTGTGGTCTTCCTTAACCCCAAGGGAAGTAAAAGCAAATGTGTGGTTGTAAGCCCAGATGTGTGCTTTAAAATTCTTTGAGCAAGCATCATCATTAATGTACAGAGGAGTGAGAGCTGGCGGAGGTGGGGGGAGAAGTGGGAGAGCAATTTTACCATGGTTGCAACATGTCCCAAAGGAAGGGTTTATCGCAGATGAATTGACAATTTTCTGATCAATCCAATGTAGTCCTTTGCAGTGAGAACATTCAATATTCATGTATCCACAGTCGTGGTGTGCAGGAGGTTCAGTATATGGCTGCCAGGCAATGGCAGAGATGCGAGCCTGCAAGGGGGGGCAGCACTGGGGGACTACTACTGCCACATTATCATACCCAGCATAAAAAGGGAAAGGTAAGAGGCATACCTGAAGGTCTTTGTTCATTGTTTTGTCGCACTTCACGATCCTGGTTTCGCTGCTCCTGCATCAGTTGTTCTCACTCCAGTCTTTCCCTTTGTCACCTGGCTTGCTGGGCCAGGGATTGGGCATTTGGTATGCTTCCAGAACCACTGGCATTTGCTTGTCGAGCTTGTCGAGCTTGCCTCTCTCTTTGTTGCCAAGCTTGCTGGGCTGCACTTCTTGCATCTGTTGGGGTGAAAAAGTCAGCAAGATGAGGGCATATAACAGGCATGCACATGCTTACTTGTGCTCATTATTATTGTTGTTGAAGAAGGGAGGGAGCAAAGAGGGAGCAAAGAGGATGAGAGGAGGTGAGGTGAGAAGAGCAGTGAGGATGCAAGTTGTGACCCTGAGAGCTGGTAATTAAACAGATGCATTGATAGCCAGCTTGAGCATCATTTTCAAGTTGCTTTCAAGCATGTGGTGTAACACACTGAACATCGTAAGACCAAAGTACACATGAGGAAAGGTAACTACAGGAATAGCACCACCAGAAAAGGAAAGCATGATACCACATTGGGAACAATAGACAGTGAGTACTAATAGAGAGCAAGTCAAGAAGGGAAGAACAGACAGTGAGCCAAAGGAGGAAGGGAAAGGTCAACAGAAGGTAAGTCATGGTGAGCAAGTGAGCAAGAAAAGAGGGAGCAAGCATGCCAGCAATGGCAGACATTGGGAAATTGGGCATTGGGAAGGCAGGGAAAGGCGAAATAGGAAGGAATGCCAAAAGAGGAAGGAGAGCCAAAAGAGGAAGGAGAGGCAGCCAATGGGCAGTGGTCTTTGTCTCGAGCTAAGTGACCAATGAGATCGTGCAAGCAGACCGTTGTTAATTGTATATATTGATTTGGGTCACCAGCCCAATCAGCATCAGCATAAGTATTTAATCCTTCTTTGTTAAAGCCATTATATGTTATCTTTCCATTAACAGTGGAATTAACATATTTCAGAATATATAAGGCTTTAGCAATATGTTCTTTAGAAGGATTAACCATGAATTGTGACATCATGAGCCTGCTGGCAATGGTGTACAAACAGGCTTTGAATCTTCTTGACCAAATCTCCTAACTATCTTTTTAGCATAGTTAATTTGATCAAGAGTAATCAATTTTCTCTTCCTATCTCAGACTATTTTCATTCCAAGATATTCAGTAATGGGTCCTAAATCTCTACATTCCCATTTTTTCATAAATTTGTGTTTTACTTCCATGAGTAACTTTTTTTGTTGTCTCCCATGATAACACATCATCACATATAGTATTGCAACTATTGTTGACTTGTTATAGCAAACATAGACTCCAGTGTCTGAAAGACATTGTCCAAAGCCTAATTCATTTAAGCTTTGTTGCTTTCTTATTCCAAGCTTATGAAGCTTGTTTGAGTCATATAAGGCCTTTTGAAGTTTATTAGACTTTATGCTCTTGTCCAGCAATGATAAATCCTTCTGGCTGATCCATGTTAGATGTCTTCCTCAAGATCACCAATACAGGAAGCTGTCTTTACATCTAGCACTTCAATTTCCAATTTCTAGCACTGCTGGTAGCCATGAGGAGTCTCACAGTTTCAAATCATGCAACTGGTGAGAATGTATCATCAATAATCAACTTCCAGGTATTGTGAAAATCTTTTTGCAACTAGTGAGCACATTTTCGACCATCACTTTTAAACTGCATAACCATCTCCACTTTACAGGTTTTGTTTTTTAGGACATGGTAACTAATTCCCATACATCTAATCCTGAGGGCTTTATCTCTTCTTTCATTGCATTATGCCATTGTGCCATTCTTTTTGGGTCAGATGCTTTTAATTTTATAAGCATCTCTGTAATGTCCACTGATCCACATTTTGAATAGTTTGGACTTATGGCTTTTGATAGAAGGTAGTTAACAAATATTTCTCCCTTCTTTTGCATTTTTGTAGAAAGGCTATAGTCATCACTAGGTGATTTGTAATAGATCTCTGTTATTTCTCCTTCACTAGAATCCAAATGGACTATCCAGAAGATTGATGTTGTGAATCTTTAAACAGATCCACTTCTTCTTTTCTCATGTTCAGATTCAGAGTCAGATGGTGTCTTATACTCTCTTTCCAGATTCTGACTGGATGGTTTTTACATTTGTGTTCTTCTCTAATCCAATAATGATTTGCAATGCTTTGTGTGAAGTGTAGGACTTAAGGTGGGTTTAATTTCCCTCTTCCTTTTCCAAAAACTCTCTTTTCCAAATTGTATTTAGTTTCTTCTTCTATTTTCTACAGGATTTTTATCCATAGAAATTATCAGAAAGGAATTTAGGGTTTTTAGTTCTGGAAGTCCTCTTGAGAGTTCATTAAATCTCTCATCCTTTTTAGCTTACTTTCTCCTGACATCTTTCATAAGACTGTTTTGGAGGTGTAATGTTTGATTCAAGTTAGGTTCTAACTTATCCTGATTTCCTTGATCAGGATTTATGTATGAATCATCAAGCCCTTTGTCATTATCATCATCATGAGATGGTCTGGTAGTATTGTCATATGTAGTATCGTGATATTGCTGATAATCAAAGTTTCTTTTATTCTTGGGTGTGTCATCATCACTGTCACTATCATAAGAGTGATGACCATGGTGTATGTGGGAATTGGAATCAGAGTCCTGTCCAATATCGGAATTTTCATCATTTTCCCAAGTTTCAATACCTGGTGGACTATTAAATAGTCTAGTATTTTGGCCTTTATCAGCTCTAGGAAATTTCTGTTCATCAAATATTGATTGAACACCAACAAATATGGAATTGTTGTTTCACATGAATTTATAAGCTTTTGAGCCACCTTCATAGCCAATGAACATCATCATGGCTTCAGCTTTTGGTGTAAGCTTATTTTGTCTTATTTCTTTAGGTATAAAAACCCATGCTAAACATCCAAATGTTTTAAAATAATGAACTTCTGGCTTTTTATTATACATAAAGATTCTCAAATGGAGTTGTCCATTTGGTTCTCTTTAATGGTGTGCAATTATATGTGTGAACAGCAGTTTCCATTGCAAATTCCCACCATAATTTAGGGATTTGTGCATGGAGTCTCATACTTTCTGCTTTCTCAAGTATAGTATTGTTTAATCTTTCTGCATGACCATTTTGCTGATGGATGTAAGGTGCACTATGTTCTCACAATATGCCTTTTTGTTTTAGAAATTGATCAAATTCCTTTGATTTAAACTCTCCCCCTCAATCTGATCTGAAACATATGACCCTGTGTCCTGTTTGGTTTTCAAACAGTTCAACAAAATCAACAAAGTGTTGGTACATTTCTGATTTTGATCATAGGAATGCCAGAAAGGCATAAGAGGAATAGTCATCAAGAATCATCAAGCACCATTTTTTATGATGGTAAGATTCTTGTGGGAATTCTAACAAATCAGCATGCAACAACTCTAATGGTTGTTTTGCACATGTTGGAGAAGTAGGATAAGATTTGTTATGCATCTTTCCTTGTGCACATCCAGAAGCATATAGGAACTTCAGATGGTATTTTAGGTTTCCCATCAAAGCCCTTAGTATGTAGGCTTCATATTTTTTATTACATTTTATTTGCATGAGCCATATGATTATGCCAGGTTGTAAAGTCAGCCAAATGATGGCTTTGTTCATTTCTTGTTTTATAACTACTTTAGCCCCAGTGTATCAGTTCAAACTGATTTTTGGTTCAGCAATATAAGGTCATTTCCTTTTTAGAAAATATCATGTAATCACAGTTTGACAGCTCACATAACCAGCAATTTTAATTGACCTGATGAAATTAATTTGTGTGAAGCCTTTGGCATATAACACACTTCAATTTAGCATATGTCTCTGTCCTTTAGGACTATGAAATTCAGGAATAGTTCCCTGGCTAATATCAATAGCAGCTGATTTAGAATCTGCTGTTTTAAATTTCTTCTGGTTGTGGATATGGATTAACTC
>JAENRT010000193.1:3620-21600 GCA_032173475.1 Amanita phalloides
AATTAACCAACAAGGACGTGGTCAGTTAGAATATTTGGTAAAGTGGAAGAATTACCTGCTCGAAGAAGCTTTGTGGGAACCGGTGCGGAATTGCAACCATGCCAAGAGGAGTGTTGATGATTTCCATCGACTCAATCCGGGAGCACCAAGGAGACTCCATGGATGAGAACTATTGTTCACACCATATTTAAACTACACCCAACCACCAGTGTCTAAAAAATTATATGGGTGGGAAGATGGAAAATTTGAACGTGAATACCTGGAAAAGCTGGAATGTAATTGGCAAAAATGGAAAGGAAATCACTGGGAAGCGGAGTGAACAGATCCTGATCATGTGAAACCCGATCCTTAAAGAGGGGGTTATGTTACAATTTCTTTATTTCTTATTTTCTTGATTACATAAGAGACGCAGCCACAGGGAGGTTATGTCAGCGACTATAGGATGGTTGAGTCATCGAGAGTCAGGAGGGAGAGGTCACATGATTGACTCATGGGGAACATGAGGTCAAAGGTATATAAGGAGTGGTTGGTAGGTAATGCTCCTTAGCCTTACAATTGTTTCTGTCGTACACAGACCAACTATCGCTCTCACTCTCTAAACCTTGAGGTTGTGGTGGAACAACGTTCTAACACTGGATGTTTGACAGCATGTCAAACAGTCATTGCCAGATTTCGGATTCCGGATCCATATCGTGTAGCAGCCCCTCCAGGGTCTGCCTGTCTTGTTCTGTTTGGGCAAGCTCTTTCTCAACCCGTTTTCTTTGTCAGAGATCTTCCCAAGCATCCTCCTGTTTGTGGAGGACTTCCTGTGCATGCTGCCATCGTTGCAGTGTGCATTGTCATTGTTGGAGGCAATGCTCCTTGTACTGCACCTTGTGCCATTGGTAAAATGCCCAAATGTGGGCATCACATTGTTGGTTGTTGGTGATGATGGTGACCAACTGAGTGATTTCTTCTGCACACTCCTGTGCCCATTTGATTTCAAATTGTTTACCAGCCTGCACGAGAGTGAGGCCAGTGTGGGGGATGATGTAGTTGAATAAAGAAGCCATTGTTGCTTCCATGGTTGTCACCTTAGACCTTTTAAGTAAAAAGGTTGTTGCCACTTCTTCTATATCCGCACTTCCTAATGCAGATATTCTTTGATGTGGTCAATAATGCACCCGCACTCAATTCTTGGATTTATTTCCACCAACTGACCTAAAAGCGTGGTGCCTGGGGTTTCACTCAAGTGTCCTCATGCTCAGATCATTAGATCCGAAACGTGATTGGTATCTCGATACTGTTCTCCTAGCTACATGGCATGCTAGTAGATTGCTTTTGCTTGTTCCTGAGCTTTTCCGAAACAAATGGTATAGCCTGTTGACCAGTGCCTGCCTGCACTTTCAATCACACAGGACTATTCTTGTCCAAATGTCCTTTGTCAACAGTAACCTTTTGGTAGTAGTCCCTGACAATGGTCAAGGAGTCTATCTGCAGTCGATGTTGATGGCATTCCTTGAGAGCTGCTTGTCATCAACCACTCCTTATATACCTTTGACCTCATGTTCCCCATGAGTCAATCATGTGACCTCTCCCTCCTGACTCTCGATGACTCAACCATCCTATAGTCGCTGACATAACCTCCCTGTGGCTGCGTCTCTTATGTAATCAAGAAAATAAGAAATAAAGAAATTGTAACATAACCCCCTCTTTAAGGATCGGGTTTCACATGATCAGGATCTGTTCACTCCGCTTCCCAGTGATTTCCTTTCCATTTTTGCCAATTACATTCCAGCTTTTCCAGGTATTCACGTTCAAATTTTCCATCTTCCCACCCATATAATTTTTTAGACACTGGTGGTTGGGTGTAGTTTAAATATGGTGTGAACAATAGTTCTCATCCATGGAGTCTCCTTGGTGCTCCCGGATTGAGTCGATGGAAATCATCAACACTCCTCTTGGCATGGTTGCAATTCCGCACCGGTTCCCACAAAGCTTCTTCGAGCAGGTAATTCTTCCACTTTACCAAATATTCTAACTGACCACGTCCTTGTTGGTTAATTCGACTATCAAGTATTTTTTCCACCTCATAGTCACCAGTGGTGTCCTCTTTCTCCTGCTTCTTCTTCTGGCCTGTGTTTTTGCTGCCCTGTATTGGAAATGAAGGTGCATGATACAGTTTCAATAAGGACTTGTTAAAAATGTTGTACACCTTCCAGGATGCAGGGATAAGAATTTGGTATGTGGAGGGTCCAACTTTTTCAAGGATTTTATAAGGTCCTAAGAATCTCTCACCTAGTTTTTTCGTTGGTTGAACCATTGGCAAATGTTTGGTGTTTATGTATACTAGATCATCTTTTTTGTATAATATAGATGTCTTCTTTCTTTTGTCATATTGTAATGACATTGCCTCTTGTGCCTTTTTAAGAGCATTCCACGCTTGGTTCCAAACCTCCACCTGCCTTCCTGCAAACTGTGTAACCGCCTCAACTGTGATATGACCAGTATCAATTTTTGTTCCCTTATTTGGATGTCGTCCGTAATTCATGTAAAAAGGAGAATATCCTGTTGCCAAGTGCTCCCAATCGTTATAACAGAACTGAGCTATTGCTAACCAATCACTCCAGTCATCCTGATTTTCGTTGACAAAGGTAGATAGTAATTGTTCTGCTATCTGATTAACCCTTTCTGTCTGTCCATCTGTCTGTGGATGAAATGCCATCAATGGATTGCCTTTTATCCCCAGTATTCCAAAGAGTTCCTTTGTAAATTTAGATATGAATTGTGGTCCCCAATCACTAATGATCTTTTCTGGTACACCATGATTTTTGAAAATGTGATCTCGATATAACGTGGCTACTCCTAACGATGTTATCATTGTATTGGTGGGTAGGAAATACGCCATTTTTGAAAACTGATCTACCACTGTTAAAATCACATTGTATCCTTTTGATTCTGGTAAGGGTCCAATCAGATCTACAGATATATGTTTCCAGGGAGTGTCGGGAATCACGTGCAGATTTAATGGAGCTGCTCGTTTTTGTCTGTCTGGTTTAACAGTTTGACACATCCTACATCCTTGAATATACTTTTTAATGTCCTCTCCCATATTCAGCCACCAATATCCTCTGGTTATCAATTCCAATGTTTTAGCTATTCCTGGATGACCTCAATCGTGATGTATTTGAATCACCTCCTCCCTTAACCGTATTACTGCTGGCACATAAACTCTTCCCTTCCATGTCACCAGGTTCTGTTCTTTTTCATATTCAAACCCTTCTTTTTTCTCTTTTACTCCTTTCTCCACTTGTTCATCCCATTGTCTTTTATTTACTTTTTTAATGTCTTTTTCCAGTTTTTCTAATCGTATTTCACTTCTATCCCATCGTATAAACAAATCTTCTTTTAACAGTATCATGTCTTCATTATCCCTTTCTCCTTTTTCATACCCAGCTCTTCTTGATAACAAATCTGCCTTAGAATTCGATTTGCCAGACCTATGCTTTATTACAAAATTATATTCTTGTAGATCCATGACCCATCGCGCTTGTCTACGATTTAGGTTCTGCAGTTTTTGAAAGTATGTCAAATTTTGATGATCGGTTAAGATCTCGATTATCTCTTTTGCCCCTTTTAGATATTGAGACCATTCATATAATGAGTGCATGATCACAAGCATCTCCTTATCGTAGATTTCATAATTTCTTTCTGCTTCATTTAAAGCTCTTGAAATAAATGCAACTGGTCTCCATATTCCATTCTGTTGTTGAGACAATATCGATCCTAATGCAAAATCTGATGTGTCTGTTTCAATTCAAAACTGTCCTCCTTCATCTGGTATTGCTAATACTACTTCCTCCACTATCCTTTCTTTCAATTTCCTCATTGCTTCCACTTGTCGAGGACCCCATTCCCAATCTTTCTTTCCTGTTAATTCTGTTAAAGGTTTTGCTTCTTTTGCAAACCCTTTCACAAACTGACGATAAAAGTTGACAAATCCCAAGAATTGTACCTCTCATTTATTCTTAGGTTCAGGCCAATCTTTTACAGCTTTTACTTTTGCTGGATCCATTTGTACTGAATCCTTGGTGATTATCATTCCTAAAAATTCAATTTCTGTTTTGTCAAAATAACATTTCTTGGGTTTCAATGATAATTGATTCTTTTCCAGCTTTGCCAAAATCCGATTTACATGTTTTTCATGTTGTTCTTTTGATTGCGAGAACACTAATATGTCATCCATGTAAATCACCACCCATCCCTCAGCGAGTTCCTCCTGGAACAGATCATTCATCATGGTTTGAAAAGTAGCTGGTGAATTTGTTAAACCAAAGAACATTACTAAAGGTTCAAAGAGTTCTTGGTTTGTTTGAAAAGCTGCTTTCCATTCATCTCCATCCTTGATACAGATATTATTATATCCCCAATGAATATCCATTTTTGAAAAGATCGTTGCATTACTCAATTTGTCTATCAATTCTGATATTAAAGGTAATGGATAATGATTCTTAATGGTCATTTCATTAAGTTTTCAATAATCCTGTACTGGTCTCAAAGTTCCATCTTTCTTTTTAACAAAAAAGAATGGTGATGCCATTGGAGATTTGCTCGGCCTTATCCATCCACTTTCCAAGTTCTCTGTAAGAAAATCTTCCAACACCTTTTGTTCTTCCTGGTTTAATGGGTAAATTTTACAATCTAAGGGATTAGATCCCAGTACTAATTCAATTGTGTGGTCCCATGGCCGTCTCGGTGGTAATTCATCAAAGGTAGTTTTTTCAAAAACCTTACGATGAGGTAGATAATGAGATGGTACTATCTCTTCCAATGATTGCTTTACTTTGTTTTGTGAAGCAATTTCCATGGCTTTAGATTGGAAAGCTCGCAATTGCAATTCTTCTTGTCCAATATGAACTGCTAGTAAACAATCTCCTTCTTCCCATTCGTTCTGTTCTATTTCCTCCTCCAGTTTGTTTACATTTGAGGTTTTCCAGCATGCTCCCAGACATCGCAAAAAGGTCAATATTCGATTTTTCCAGTTTATTTCCGGATTATGATATTTTAACCAATCGTGTCCTAGAAACATATCTGTCTTTCCTAATGCTGACACTCCAAATTCCAATGATTCCCAATGATCTCCTATTCTCAGCTTTAGTTCCACCATTTCTTCTAAATCTCCACCTGCATTTTGAGTCCCATCAGCATTAAAAACTGGGATGGATTTTGGTAGTTTCCGTGTGTTTATTTTATTTTGCTCAATAAATGCTTTATTCACACATGATGCTGTACATCCCGAGTCAACTAGTGCTTTGATTTCAAAGTTTTGTAAGGAATCTTTAGTTTGTACTATGACTCCTAAATCCATTTGTCTTTGTCCTGTTGTCCTGACAAGGTGTGACCTGGACTTCATGTGGTTTAAATACCACAATGCATCTTTTTCCGACATTTGGTTCAGTTCATGAATCAACATCTCATCTACTTCTTCCTCTCAGTTTTTCTTTACCCATGTTCTCATATCTTTGATGGCTGTTTCCATCAGTTGATCCCAAATATGCCTTACCATCCATGGAGCTGACCATGTAGTCAGTCTTTGTTTGGTTGTGCTTATTGGTGCATTTCTCAGACAATGTACAAGTGAACAACATTCATATAAAATCTCAGGTAATTTTACATGTGAATCCTCGTATTTTACAATGTCCATAACTTGTGAATTGAAATGCTCATTCACAAGTTGGTTTGAAAACCCAACTCCTCCGCTACTTCTTTTTTCTCTTCTTCCATCAGATCTCTAACATATTCCCTCACCAAGTTCCATCGCTTCTCCACCTGTTTTCCCTTGTCCTTTGGTGGTGCCCTGCAGTCCCGCTTCATGTGTCCAACCTTGCCACAGTTGTAACAAGTGATCAACACGCATCGACAATCCACATCCATCACATCTGGGTCTTTAGACGTTGACACCATTGCTGGTGAATTTTGATTTGGAACCAGTCGATTTTGTTGCCATGGTTTACTCGTGCTTTGCTGCCATGGCTTGTTCTGTCAATTCTGTGTATTCTGCGCAGGTTTGTTACCACTCGTCGTGGTCATCGCTTTTGGATACAACTGCTGTGCATCCCTCCAGCTCTTCTCAATTGCCAGTGCTCGATCATACCATCATTGTAGATCTCCTGGTTGTGATCTGTTGATACTCCTTGCACTGTCCAACATTCCAATTTCCACTACTCATCTTCCTAACACCAGATTGAGACCTTGACAAAAATGCATAACCAATGCAATTCTGTTGTACCCTGTGAGCATTGCGATGCTCCTGAATTCAATAATGTAGTCCTCCACTTTTTGAGAACCTTGTTTCAGGGTGCTAATTTTACGGGTTGTGTTGTCTCAGGTTGCGGTTGTCAAGAAGAAATCCTTCATCTTCTGCTTTAAGTCCTCCCAGGTATCGAATGGTGGTGGGTTATTAAATGGTTCCATTGCCCATGTCCTGTCTGGTCTCCTAACTCCTGTTCTACATTTGACATACTCCAGTGGTCTCCCCAACTCTGTCAAAAAGGCTGCTGCAGCAGGCATAGCGTTTCTTGTTACTATTTCGCTTTCAAATTCTGCCTGCTCCGTTGTCTTTGCCACTGACCAATTTCCTGCTCGATTGTCTGTCCCCTTCCTTACTCGCTGCAATGTGATCATCATCCTTTGCTTTGGATTTGTTACTCGGACTAATTCGAAATAATTTTCCATAGTCCTTAACCACGCCACAATTTCCTTTGGATCCCCTTCATACACTTCTGGCATTTCCATTTTCAAAGTGGGAGCGGGATCACGAGGTGGGTGTAATGCATTATTGACCTGGTTAATTACATTGGCCAGTTGTGCTCCCTGTTCCATTCATTCCGCATCTGTATGAGCATTCCATGCTGTAGCGTTTGCAGCATGTCCAAATATTCCCACTGCTATGGTGATCAGTCCCACCAATGCCTGTATGAGTGCATCCGTGATGTTAAATCCAACCGAGTAATGTTGCTGGACTGATTTGTCTCCTCCATACTCCTCTAAAATTGCCTCCACACCCCTTCCATACGTGTCTCACTCAACATGGAATTTCGCCTCCCTTCTGTTGAAGGTTATTTTTACCATAGTGTCCAGATCTCTCATATCCTTCTCATACACCGCTATTTCTCCCCATGACGGATTAAAGGGCCATGCAAATGCCCACCAGTACTGCTGTTTGAACAAACGAAGGTAACAGAGTCCCAGAGTCTCTGGTCCGTACCCATTGAATCCTCTTGGTGGTAACACTTTTCTGCTAGCGTGTTGTACCTGCTGACTCCATTTTGTTATGTCAATGTAGCTGGGCGGATGTACTGTTTCCAGCCTCATTCGCATTTCCTCTTTCAATTCTTCATTGAACCAATTGCCTGACAGTTCTCCAAACCAATTAGTTGTGAACTTACATGTAACTCATCTGCCAGCTCCTTGGAAATGATTGGATTGAACCACCTGCGCATATGTTCATCTGGGGTAGACAACCTCCTCATCATTCTTGGCTGCACCAAGAGTGATCTTCTTCCACCAGTAATCCTTTGCAAATTCATCAATGTCTGCCCAGGAGTATGTCAATTCTACTCGTACTGCTGTGTTTTCTTCAAGTAGAATTTCGTTGCCTGGGTAGATATGATAAACACCATCTTTGTCCCCATCTCGAAGTGCAAATCTAACACCTCGCTTCCTCAAAATATGAGCCCATGACACTACTTCCGCCATTGTGGGATAACTTGGCCATTTATATTTTGTGTAATATTTTGGCTTGAAAAGATACATGTAACAGTATCCTTTTTGCCTCCATGGTTCTGCTGCCATTCATTTATAATGACCAGGTTTGCCAGGCAATTTGGCTTCCACCTTGTCAGCCCACTCTGCAATTTGTTGTGTCTGCTCTTCTATTGTTTCTTCTCCACAGGGAGGGAGAAAGTAGTCCAAGCTCAGCGTCTTTTGGTTAAGCATTCCCAACCCCTTGTAGTTCTTAGGAGTAACAGGTTCCGCTTTATAGATGGTGTACACCACCTTTTTCTCATACAGTGAATATCGTGGTGAACCAGACTTGGTTCGTTCCCAACTGGCATACTGTTGCGGCTTCATAATGTTCCCATTAAGCGTGTGCATTAACCGATTCCGCTCTTCAGTGGACAAGACCAGTCCTTCATGTTTCAACATGATGACATTCCATCCACGTGTTAACAATTGAACATTCAATGGCATGTTGAACAATGCTTTTCGGATTATGGAGTCCACCTCCATGTTGTTAATTAGGTCTACCAATGTTTGGTAGTCCAACACCTCCTTTTGTTCAGCCTCCTCGAGCCACTGTTTATGAAGCAGCTTCTCGCGCTTCTCCTGCATGAGCACCTTCCATGCTTCCTCCTGTTCGCGAATCGACGCCTCCTCGAGTTGTTCCACCTCTCTCTGAGCCTCTCACTCCAGTCATCATTTCTCTTTGCGTTGTTCCTTCTGCCAACACCTGTATGCCTTAACATGGGCATCACATTGTCACCTGTCCACCACAGTGGCGACCTTCTTTTGCACTTTCTTAGTAATTGCACATCCTCATGCCCATTCTGCCTCGAAGGCAACTCTGATCTCGCCCAATGTCATGTTGGCGAAAGGTAACACATAGTGGAAAACTTGATCCATTGTGACGAATAGACCAGGTGTGATGATAAGGGGATGATAAGATTGCTGATGTAACAATCCGCAGAATGCCTCGTGTCAAAGGCATGTAACATTCTGTAAAGAAAATCTTCAACAGTTTCAGTCTCTCAGCACTACTGACAACTGTCCATTCGTTCAGCTGTACGTGTGACAATCTCAGATGAGACAATGTCATCAAAGGGGTCCAACGGTTGACTTGAGAGACATGGTGCCCGGGATTTCACTTGGATGTCCTCGTGCTCAGTTCAAAGAACTGATACGTGATTGGTATTCTGAGACTGTGCTCCTTGATACACCTGAATCAAATTGCGATTAGGTGATTGATCTTTGAATATTAGGTTTCTGAAATTATTTTAGGTCTTCCAGCTTCTAATTTATCTCTTTTAGCTGCTGCTAAATCCCTAATTCTTTCCAATACATTTTTGACCTAATAAATTTATTTTCATGGTTCATCAAAAATATATCTGAGATTTGCCCACCCAATTACTAAAATTAGCTTTTGGTATTAATATTTTTCTCAAATATTTTGGTTAACAGATTTGTAAAGGATTTCTGAGAGATCAATAAATGGATTTTTCTGAGTTTTCTTTCAGAACTAAATTAATTAGGTTGTTTTAAGTATTTAAAGCATCCATAATTTGCTTTTCTTTATTAGCAATATTAGTTTTATTTTATTCGTTCTTGAAAAACTAGTCTTTTAAAACTTTCTTTAAACTCGATCTTTTTTCTTTATTAACAGATCAGCTTTTTGCTTTGATTGCAACAATACGTTTATATAAAGGATGCATCTTCAATTTTTCACTTTTCATGTTTTATTCTTTGAAGTCAAATGGATTTATATAAAGTTGTATCTTAGATAATCTTCTTGCTTGAATTTATTATATCAGATATCAACTTCAATATCAGGATTCTGAATCATCGAATCATTTGCATTGATATTCTTTTAGCAGATCTAATAAAACTGCATGTGCAGGTGATTTGGAGCGTTTGTAAGAAGAAATCACTGTCATCTGAATGATTGTCTGCTTTATTACAGACTCAGATCAATCTGAAATCCGACGTATCACTTTATCATTATTATTATTTGAAGCATGAAATGATTGCCTTTCATCATCTTATTTAGTTGTCATGATCATAATAATTTCTGTTTGTATCCTGTAGTAATATTATCTTTAATGAATATTATTTTCATATAGCGAATAGTTGTTTTTAACTCTAAAGTTGGGATGTGAATTCTTGATGAATTAGTTATTTGTTGGATTAATTCTAGGAAATATATTCTCATCAAATTATAGCATTGAGCTGCAATAACAATAGGTATTCTGTCATCATAAATTGTATGAATTTACTTTCATATCCTACAAATGCATTGGCTCTGCTCTTGTTGATAGTTAATCTTTTCTGTCTTCTTAACTATATAAACATATCTGAACATCCAAATATATTTTAAAATATGATATTATCAGAGTTTTTTATTCATCATTATTCTTCATAAGGTGTTTTCCAATGTGTTCTCTTAATGGTGTATGCATTATATATGTGGACTGCATTTCAAATGCACAATGACCACCAAAGTTTTGGAACAACCTGATTCTAATAAAAAAGTCGTATAGCTATTATAAGAAATAGTTTACAATTTAATTGTCCAGCTCTTCCATTTTGTGATGAACATGTGTGCACTTCAGTTCAATTGTTTTAATACCTTTCTATAAAAATAAGTTATTGTAGCTTTTGATTTACAATTCTCCCCCTTGATCTGAATGCATACTTCTTTAACGTTAAAACTAAGTTGGATTATTATAATAATATATGCTTTAATAGAATTTAAAAGTATGCAGATTTAATCGTATAATGCTAAGCTAAGCAAAAAGAAAGTCAATAATCATCCTAAAATTATAAAGCCCACTTTTGTTTATGTATAAAGAATTGAATGGTATCAATATAAATCAACATGTATTAATTCAAGTAACTGTGTTGCCTCTTATGAGACGAAACATGATAATGGTTTCCATATATTCAAGTCTTTCCCATAATGCATTGTTGTACACGATTACCTCTTCATATGTGGGTTTAGTAATTTAGAACTTTTTCCAGTATTTCTAACATTGACTTAAACACATTAAATCTCCTGATGTGGCCATTTCTTCGATGCCATGTATAATAGTCAATAGTTGAGAACTATTAATTACAGTGTTGCAGAGGTCGCTTTATTATAAGTTGATAACCAATGTATATTGGTTCAAAAGATGACCTTTCAATGTTATGTTCCCTTATGTATTGTGAGTGTATAGTTTTTGTGTGGAATGGACTGAAGTAGTCCATACTGGTTAATTGTGGCTACAGAAAATAATTCTGTATGCTAGTATTGCATATAGCAAACATTTCCATTTATCACATGTTTGTTAGTCTTAAAACAAACTTGTCCTTCGTCCAACAATAAAAGTTTTATTATTTTTATCAGTAGTGTTACTTTTATTGGTGTAATATACTTTTGATATGACGTAAAATCATTTATAAATGGGTGACAATGTCTATAGCCACCTGATCTATCACCCACTTATCGTTATTATTTAAAATCATAATTTGTTCACTAGGAACATAAAGATTTATAATTATTTATATATACATTTATATCTACTAGTTATTTAGCGTCTTATCTGACATGAGCAACATGTCTTTATATTTACATTATACAAGCACTAAAACAGTATTATGGTGTAATTATTAAAAATCAATATTACATTTTACCCAATGTTTGCTATGATCCAAGTTGTTGTTTTCAAGCTATGTATTCTAACAGATCTTCATCTGTGTTGCATCCATTTTCATCCAAATAACATCTTTCTCAGAATTGGTGTCTATGGTTGACGTTAGTGAACAAGACATATGTGTGAGAATAGTTTGAGTTTCTTCATCCATCTCAAATCTAAAAATTGTTCTTCCTTGTGGATCTATTTACATTTCTTGTGGACCCACACCTCGACAACCTTCTTTGAACTTCCTTGAATATGCGTCATCGTCAGTAGCTAGTTTCGAAGTCCAACGATCCATCAAGGCCTGGATCTATATATTATAAGATTTTTTGTATACATTTATCTTCATCTTGAAAATCAATTGTTTGTTCGAATTAAATCCATTCAGATTTCTTCCAATTATTATCTGAGAGTAACCGGATTCATGAATGAATAGAATAGTATTAGAAGATTTTTATCTTTTTCTAAATTTTCTATTTGTAATAATAAAGCTTTATTTTAAGCTTTTTCTTATTAGCTCTATGTTGCATATTCACGCTTCTTTTTATCAAAAGATAGGATAATGAAGATCCATTCACGTTATTTTACTAGTGAATTTCGGAAAACTTGTCTAGGCAGCAAATGGTTGCCTATTATTTGAATCCCGTCCTCTAAAAGATCCTCAGATTTATTAAATCGTATTATTGGAATATTGCATCTTTCCAATTTGGAATTAGTGTTATGATTCTTTTGCAAATTAGAAATCAATATTCGCAATTTGAACCATTTGCTTACCTTTTCCTTTTGATGCATAGATTCCATTCGTTCTTGAAGCCGTGCAATAATTTTCGATCAACTGAAAAAATCCAGTGATGTTACTATCAACAATAAATAGTAAACTAGGTTACTATATTGTTGATTAAGATTATGTTAGAATAAAGAAAGCAAACTACAAAATCTGCGAATTTTGTATTGTGCTTCCATTCCAGCATCAGAAACTAATTTCATAAGTCTTGAAATGGCTTACAATGGATTCTTGTCCCTTGTTTCCATGTCCATCCAAATATAGAGTTTGTACAAATATGAAGTATTGCAATACCAACTTCCAAATGTTCTATCTAGCATTTGCTAACGTTTCTTTAAGAGGTTGCTCCCCTACATAAGACCTAAATTAGTAATTAATGCCATTTTGCATAATAGCATTTGCTTTTTGACAATTCGATATCCCATTCTAATTGTTCCGTTAAAATCGTTTTGGTATTTACTCCCATAATTTTTCTCTTTTAAAGAAGGGAGTAGTAGGAAGATCAGATGGAAATGTCTGGTTTATATTTGTGTTCAGATATTTATTATATCCTTTGACATCAAGATATGCCAAAAGAATACTTTTCCATTTTGTTATAATCCATTACTCCATTAAAACAGTAACCATTTTTTCAAGAGAATCTTTTTTCGTCTTTTCCTCCACAAGATAATTAGTAATATCTATTTGTAATGAAACCATATCATCTAATCCACCAAGAAAAACTCTGACCATTTAGCTTCCGCCCATTAAATAAATATTTTGCAGTACCAACTCTACTTGATAAGTAAAAATTAATATCTCTACACCATTCCTTAGGATATTCTACATAGTAGATAATTAGGAACCATGCGGCCAACAATTCTCTGTTGATATAATTGAGGTTAAACAATACCATAAATAACATAAACCGATCCTATTCCATACAGGATGTGTTTGTTGTATGTTTTATTCTTTGTGGTTTGACAATTAGATCGATAAAACGACGTTGCATCTAAATTTCCAAGTTCTCATATTCCTAGCCCTAAACATTTAAAATTTGTATTAGATATTTTATCTGACTCTAGAATCTGAATCAGGTTGGATATCCTTTGGTTGATCAGGAGAATACCACATGAAGAAGAGAAAGATCTCTAAATTTCTCTTTCTTCATACTCGACGAGCTTTAGTCATCGTGATTTTCGGCGGCATTAAAGAATATTCTTCTGATTTCGCAGAACTATTCTTTGTTTCATCTACCTGATCATGTAGATTAGATGAGTTCTCCCAGTTCTTTGGGATTCTGAAATTATTAATACCATACTGATCTATCATTGCATTAGAAATTATTACCAAATATGGCTTCATCACTTATCTTTCATTATTTTGATTTAAGTTCAGGAAACTTCTTCTTTAATCCGTATCATCCTTCTTTTGTTTTCTTAATATCTACCCAACGTTTAAATTAATATTTCAATAGACTTCTTTCACTCATTAATTGTCTGGAGTATTGTGCTACTCTAGACCTGAGTTACTGGAAACGGTTGAAACGACATTTCATTATGTTTATTTAATAAACACTGCAGTCTTTCTCTTCCCAAGAAAAAGATTTTCATCAACAAACAGGGATAATAGATCTTAACAAGACTTCATCAGGGACATCAAAACTAATGTCGATGCATCAGAAGATGATTAAGTTCTATCTTGACCAAATTTTTTCATCATAATTAGTAATCGGATAACTAAATTTTATTTTCTGTTCCTTAGACTTATCGTGGACTGTGATGTCACACACAATAATTGCGGATCTTCTATTTTCACATCCACCAGCAGCACTCCATCAGCTACATATGTAGTGCATACAACTATTCACACCTTGTACGAAACCTTCCACTACGAACGTCGACACGGAGGCGGGCGCCTCGTTCCTCCCCATTGATGACTTGGTCTCGAATCGGGACGAGAACTCTCTAACCGGCCGCTCTCCTGCTACTGGGATAAACTTTTCCCTTGGTCTGACGAAAAAACTGTATGGAGCGGTCGCAGCTCCTTCCTTTGACCGCTGGCTGGTGTGACACGAGCCTGGACGGCTGCGCTGTGACCCCCGAAAGACATGTACGCTTCTATTAGACCTGTCAATTTCAATCGTCTGATTTGACACTAAGTTATCTATTCAATATTTCGACCCTGTTCTGGCAATGTCATTCACTTAGGTGCGACATTAATACGTTACATTCAAAATCGCATTCTATTCCGTCACCGCCTCTAGCCTCTCTCATAACTCTCAGCGGTTATGATATATATATCACCCAATCTAGCATGCGCTATAGACCGCGGATTGTTGCGAGTTAGTCTGCGCTTCGCAAAGCACCTCACTGCAGCTCATTTACCATGAAGCCCATTACAATGCGCGATCTCATATCGCGGCCCTTGTTTTCCGTGTGCCGGACCTAACTTATAGCCAGTCAGGAGCGTCCAGTCAGTAGCTGCGCCGGTGTTATATAGATGCTATTACGCTACGCCTGAGACCGCTACATTTCGTCCTTCGGCTACTTCTTTGCTGAATTTGTAGTTCAGAAACTCCAAGTTGCCACACACTCGCATCATAATCGTCCAACTTGACGTAAACCCCTTTATCAATTTTATTAATATATTGTATTTTGTGCCCGACTCGAGAATGGAAATTTACATTCAACCATTTGTCATACGCATATATCAGATGCCCAATCGAACGTGAGGGATGCGACATCGACAATGTGCCTGACCTGCTTCAATCTTTATTAGCCATTTTCGTATGAATTGAAGTTCCCTTTCCAAGTTGAAGTGCAATTTGGCTACGGGTTTGGTATAGATGCGAATCGGGAGGTAATTGTCTCGCATGTCAGCCCCGAATTTTTGATGAGTATCCACGACGCGCAGGCTCTGAATCATCTTAACTAATTTAGCAGCCTTCCTCGCGGGTTCCAATTCTCCATATCCTCTGCAAAGTATTTATCCATGATACGTTCAATGTCCAGTTATACTCCAATCCCTGATCCATTCTCACAACCCTGGTGAGAATGACCATTGGTTGATATAATTAGCCACCTCCTCCGAAGAAGCGCCAGTCAAGTAGTCGGAAGAATCGAGTTGAGCGTGAACAAGAAACCAGTGGTGTAAACTTAGACATTGTTGAAAAAAGCACTAAGAGACAGAAAACTTAATAGCCAAAATTCTATTAGGCAACAGTAAACACGAATAAAGAATTAGTGTAGCTATAACTCCTGACGTGGATGCGCTTATTTTTCTGTGACAACTTGTTCCAGTCGGCCAACAGAGCGACGCTAAGCTAAACACTGCTATCCGCGAGAAGCGACGCATTCAAGCTTAGCACTACGAGACAGCGAACAAACCCAAAACCGAATACCCATATAGTATCTGGGCTCCTTCAAATTCCCCAGCCATACAAAATCCTACCATCCGTAACCAGTATAGTATGTGACTCGTGTGCGTATTTTACTGAAATGACATCCTCGACATTCCTAATCTAGTCAGGCACCCGAAATCCGAAAAGACCAGGCTACGACTCCTGACAATAGTGGCATGTTACGACGAAAGATCCCGCCTCAGCACCACCTGACATACATAAATATCCAAAATAGAGAAAAGGGACGAAGACCTTATTATGCATATATGCAATAATGTAAACGGAGGCCAATCGGGGGTGCGTGAAGCCTTTACAGGGGATCGACCCTGTTATCCGCATTAAGCGGCCCCGCAAATCCGAGGCTTTTTTACTGTGTGGTGTGCCAAAACCGATGACATTAAGGACTGTCAGTCCATATGGAAATTTTAGAGTACGTTGATTTTCAACAATGCGGACGATCTCTCGATGCGTTATACACACATATGTTTAGCTTAGTCAGTGCTTCCCACACTGTCAATATAATCAATCAGGAGAGCAGGACAACATATTATTGCATTAAAGTCACATGTGAAGTCGACCCGTCTTATAATTAAGCCTAAATGCCGCTATCCCTAGCTACCATCACGCGCGATCGTCCCTGAACCATATCCCGACGATCATGACGAGGTGCAGTGCCACTCTGCTACAGATTAGAAGAAGTAGTCGAGGTAGTCACACACATTCGCTATAGATCCCATCAGATCAGATATGAGGCCATCACCATATCTTTAGATCTGATATCCTTAGGGACCTGCAGATCGAAGTGAATCACACACAAAAACATCTAGTACAAGTTACTCTATGGTAATAACCCGTAGACCTCCTATGGCTAAGTAGATCCTGTGACGTCTCCTAGTAATGTCCTTAAAGGCAGTCGCCGGAGCGCCCATAACCTGTTGAAACACTCGAACAGCAAACGCCTGCCCCTAGCTATAACGTAAGTGTTCAATTTACTTACATTGTTTTAGTAGTAGTTGCCACTTAACTAAAGACTGTCTGTGTAGTTTGCAATAAACCTGTCAGGGAATGCATTGACGACCAGAATGCCTCCTTATAAGTGACATATATCTAGAAACCCTAACACTGTACCAATATGTAATTACCTATGCTAACGTATTACTAAGATATATTTCAGTACCTAAAATGAGTTCAGTATTCTGAGTAAGCTTATTTCTATTAATAATCCGTTCTGAGATGTACTCATATGACTCAGCTGGCGCGACAGTAAAGTATGACTATCGCACCGCATCCAGATAAAGATAGTAATGCCGCAGCCTTTGCACAGGCTTTGACGCTGCGGCCAGTTATGGTTCAAAGCATAATATTATTAAGCTAGATGTTCTAGATCCTTCTAACTATTCAGGAAGGTAGAAACATTCATTAGTATAATCACAAGGAAAAGTCCATTCCCCTATTCTAGACAAATATACTAATCTTAAGTTAAATATGAAACACATTATTAAATAATTACTCAAGTGGATTATCTAATATCGTATTCAATTTTCTGTAGCTTAATACCATGGATGATCTAATATCACTAATCTGATTAATGAGTGTAGATATCAGGATGAGCAGTTCACTGATCTAAAATAGATTGATTAGATAACAATTTAAAAACATTTCTATCTAGAGTTTTTACAGGAAGGACTTGAAATGCATGGAAGGCCACAGCAAATACAACAAGTTCACCGATTTGCAGACAAAAGGAATCCTGAAAGGGCAAAGGCTGTGCCTCCACTATTCAGTCATGGGTGGCCAGACAGTCATCAACAGTGTGCTCAACACCAGCACCCATGTCATACACCCAAGTGGTAACTGCTCATACTGGGCCTAGCAAATCGCTGACCAGAACTGCAGGTGGCAGGATGAACACTTGGAATGCATGGTGAAGTGCCCAGTGTGTATGGCAGATTGTTATCCACAGATACTGAAACCACAGGCTAGGGGGCGCTATGAGGTAGAAAAACAATCGACTCAACAACTGGAAAAGGGAAAGTCTGAAAAGGAGATAGTGTTGGATGCATAAAGTGACCTGGGGCAAACCAGGATTGAACTTCGAGCCTCATCCACAAACTAGGTGGCTAGCAATATGCCCTTAACCCAATCATGAAGCCTGACACAGGTAACTTAGTAGTAGCGATGCTGAACCTATGCTTAAACCTGTGACAGATGGCCTACCCTGGACAGAATCCCGGTGAGCAAAACTTAATGCATTACACAGCTAACTGCTTGTGTAAACATAAACCGACATGTCGCCTAGTCACATGCTGCTACAGGACT
Source organism: Amanita phalloides (assembly GCA_032173475.1). NCBI lineage: Eukaryota > Fungi > Basidiomycota > Agaricomycetes > Agaricales > Amanitaceae > Amanita > Amanita phalloides. The sequence goes on from JAENRT010000193.1 coordinate 21,541, forward strand.
GCTATAACTATAAAGCGCACCGATTGATAGGAACAGTTCTAATGGGTGCATAAATTCAAC